>JAHBCN010002221.1:96130-149083 GCA_019359885.1 Listronotus oregonensis
TTTTTTCGTTTTAAAAACCCTATGAATAAAAAATTAATAAAATGTACTTAGAATATCAACTATTACTTCTCTCACCCCCGCACCTTCAAGCAATATTGCTTAAAAACAGTATTGCACGTGTACCAAATTTAAAATTAATATCTCATTCTGTACGAAAATCACAAATACAACTCTATAAAAAGACCAGCTAGAAGGTTTATTTTATTAACCCAAGAACCCAAAAAAACCTTAAAATCTGTAAGAATATCAAGAAGCGATTTTTTGACGCGATAATAAATTCTTGATATTTTTTACTTTGGCTTCCCCTGTTCGTGAAATAGACCGGTGGGCGATGTTATATTTACATTAAAACGTCTATTAATTGAAAAGCATTGACATTACACGATTAATATTGTGACTAGTAAGATAAAAACTGAAACACTCATGATTTGGTTATTTTAAGAAAAATGTCTGTATTTATTTTTTTTAAAACGTAGATCGCTAAAAATATTTTATTGTCATTTAAACTTTCTTAAAAAATGGTTAATTAGGAGTAAAGACCCACCTGGCGTATACTTTTAAATGTACAAGGTGCGTCATAAATTGTATCCAACAGAACATAATATTTTAAAATACGACACACAAATATATCCATTGATTTTGATGGATTTATTAAAAAAACTAATGTTTTAACGAATCTCCTAAAAGATTTTTTTTAATTAAAAACGAATATTTTTTTTAGATTTAATGTTAATAAACTAACCAATTTTAGAGAGATTCTAAATTTTATTAAACAGACACTATATTTAAAAAAGAAATGTACTTTTTGGGGCGCAAATTACTTATGAGTTTTAACAGCTATTTTTTTTTCTTTGATTTTTTTTTAATTTATTGGGTTGTTTAATAGGTTTAATCGTCCGATATAAAAAACACGATTTTATATTTTAAAATATATTTTATTGTTTAATATAAACTTTTTGAACATTAATATGTGATCTCACAATAATTTGTTCTTTAATTCACTAATTTTTGCAATGGTTTTTTAAACTGTGTGAAAGAGTGGGTTCTCACGTTAAAAACAATTTTCAACTTAATAAGTTGTATGGTTAAATATAAAGATGCACTTACTAATTTATGTGAAATTTTAACTTTATCCAATGAATTTTTTTTATTTCTTTGACCCTAAAACCTTAAAAATGATATACAACGTAATTTATTTAAACCTTTTATTTTATTTATTTTTTACAAACTCTTCTTACCCCCGAAGTGTTGCTTCGGGTAAGAGTTCTTTTAAAGCTATGATTGTATATAATTTTAATTATAAATAACTTCTTTTTAACCTTTTGTTATATTTCCTACAATAAGTGTACTATATTCTTAAGCCATTTTTCATTTTTTGACTTACCCTGTATATCCTTGTAGCTTTATTAAAAAAAAAAAATCGACAAACGACAAATAAAAAAGTTTACCGTTTGTTGCAATGGTTTTTTTTGCTGTGTAAAAAGGTACGTTGTCTTTTTAAAAAAAATTTTTTTTTTGTTAACCAAACTTTTTCTTTGAAATTTTTACATCCAGTTGATTCAAAGCACAATAATAATCTAAGTTTAAGTTTACCAGTTTGGAGGTAATTTATGAAAAAATTTCTTTTGATCCCAAAAAAAATGATGCTAACACTTTTGACCGATTAAGGGAGCGGACGAAGTACACACCACTCCGTACCCCATGTTTTTAATTCAGGATTATGGTGGTACCCCAAGCCTATTTTTGGGATGAAACAATGAACAAAATCCTTTTTTTTTTTAAAAATATTTTAAATTTTTGAAAAAGTCGCATTCAATTTTTTTTTTATTTTAGAAAACCCGGCACCCATTTGCATACAGTTCTAAAACTTACGTACACTGCTTAGGTCTTCAACAAAACCCCTCGGGGTTTCGACATTTTTTAAAAACTTTCCCCTCTTTTTTCCCACAATTTCTGGAGCTGTGCATTTTGGAGGTTTCCCCGGATCTCTTCCCCTTTTTTTCCTGCAAATTAAAAGGCCTTTACATTTTTAATTTTCTTTTCAAATTTTTTTGGTAATGCATTTTTTTAAAAATAACAACTATATTAATACGATATTAAATTTTAAATTGTACGAAAATAGGCCACATTTCAACTTTAAAGAGTGTAAATTATGAAAACTCTCACGTGGTTACAAAAAATAATATTTCTAGAAAAACAGAACGATGAATATTCCGTACAGCGCACCTGTTTTCAAACGACCAAACTTATCAAACAATCTAGTGCTGTAAAATTTAACTAAAAAATTATGTTCTTTTGCTGGCTTAAGTTAGAACTTAATAACTAAAATGTCTAATTAGAATATTATTAGTTTTTTTCTAGAGTTTAACAATATAAAAAATAGTTATTCAGGTATCTACTAAAATGTTCACGTCTTATGCCATTAACAGCCTATTCCACACCTCACCCACAAAAGTGGAAACAAGCGTTCAAAACCGACGTCACATTCTGGTCACGTCGTCTTCAGCAAATTCAATTATTCACTGTCACCGGAAGTGGATACACAACGAAAACATAGCTAATGCACTTATCACCTCCGTTTTAGCTAAATTACCGACAACTTTTAATCTATTAATGGGCCTTGTAGCTTTTTTCGAACTCGGATTATTGTACGTGCAACGATAGCTAACGAAGTATTGATAAATTAAGGAAACGGATACATTCTATGGCCTACTGTTAGTTACTTCTCTACTCTTATGCCTGGTATTGTACCAACTGTTAGTGTTTCTACTGTTAAATGTACGTAATAAATTTATTGTATAAAAACCATAAGAAATTGTACTATTTCTGCGGCTTAAAGACAGTTTACAATGCGATGCTAAAGGTTGAATTTAAGAATTTGTTTAGTTCAGTTATTTCTCATCTTCTGAAAAATGCACTGTGTGCCAAACTGTTGTATAAGTTAATAGTAAAAATTTAACATTTTTTTTTCTTTAAATATTAACGCATATGTTTATTAGGTCCCAACAACTAGATAATTATTATTTATTACTGGGCAATAATGGAGGACCTTTTTGAGAAAATCAGAAATCAAATCTTACGTTTTTCTTCTTTATTAACAACCTACAGTCGCGAATATAAAAGAATTTTGAATAGTCCGAGGAATTTATTACTTGACAAACATAAATAACTAAATTGAAATCCAAAACCTATTTAAAATCAAAGCCAAACTTTAGGCGATTAACTCTTATCCGACGTGGGTCAACCAAATAGCAAGCGTACGTTATTGTTTCTTCGATTTTTATTTATTGCAGATGAAAGAGAGGCCAGTTAGATAAAAAATTGTGTGCAAACAAACTTACCAGACCAGACCAGAGACTTAATTCGAACTTACACTGGAAAAGGACTATCCCAAAGCACAAGAGCAAAGGCTATTTGGAAAAAAGTGGGGACTTAAACCCAATATGATCTACTAGTTATATATTACCGTCGTAAAACAGAGGAAGTAACGACAAGGAAAGCTAAATAAACTACAAAGGCATGTCTGGAAATTACAAAGGTGATGAGAACCGGTCTATTTGAGTATAAGGAAAGAAGCGTTACTTAATGCCTCAGGAGTAATACAGACACGTAATTGAAGTCAAAAAACCTGACTAATCACCTTAGAATAATAGTTTAAAATAAAGCTCTCCACCCAAGACATCTAATGGTAGCGATTTCGACCACGCTCCTTGAGGTGGGAATTCACAGCCGCCAATCTATAAGAGAAAAGATATCACAAGTGGAATGTGACTTGCTGATCTAGTATATGGACGGATCTAAGATGGGGGAAGGAGTTGGGGTAGGAATGTATAGACCCAAATGTAAACTTGCAAAGTCCATATTCCAAGCTGAAATCTATGTAATCGATATCTGTGTAGCCAAATCTGTCTAAAAGAGCCTATAAGGAGCAAGTATCTACATTCTGTCGGAAAGTTAGGACGCCTTAGAGGCTTTTACTTCATGCTGCTTGGCTCAAGGCTGGCCACAAACAACAGAGTTACTCTAATGTGGTTGCCAGGACATGAGGAGTAACAGGCAATGAAATTGCCGACCAACTAGCTAAAGTGGGTGCACAGGTTCCCTTTTACAGACCAAACTTTTCTGCGGTACAACTATGTCACCTTGGAGCTTGGATAATATGAAAACAGTAAAAAAGAGACTTACTGGAATGACGCTCCAGGCCAAAGACAGGCGAAGAGACCCATCTCACCATCGCCTAAGTGTACTAAGAAGCTGTAGGAGCTTCAAAAAAAGGAGCCCAGGATAGCCACTAACTTCCTGACAGGACACGGCCCTTCAAGGCATCACCTCAAAAATTTGGGAAGACTGACAATGAACGCTGCAAGTTTTGGTTACAGATTAAGTAAAACAGAGGAACACTTACTATAAGAAATCATAGAAATAATACACTTAAGGCCAAAATCTCTAGAAGTAGCATTTTTAATTCCCGAAAACTTTTTAAAAAAATTCCGGCCAAAACCTTTCCAACTTCCTAAAATGTTTGGGAATTAAGGGGTTCAACTAATGTAGGCTATCCAAGAAAGATCTTCTTAGGTCGAAGTGGGAGTAGGGCTATATTGAGCCGAACGACCCCATTTATTACAATACAGTATAATACAAACAAACTTGCTGTCAGGAAGGACAGAATGGAAAGTCTGTGGGTGCCTAGATAATTGGGAATAGAAGGCAATGAGAAAGAAATTAGCAAAAGCAGGTTCATTTATAAATTTCAACTGCCCAGATCCAGTCCTCGGACTACCAAAACAGGCAATGAGAACGATAATAAACATATGGTCCCAAAAACAATATTTCGATTGTTGGCACCAGTCAAAGATATGCAGAGGCAACTCTAAGGTCCTTCTGGGGCATACTCAGAGCCCACAAGTAGTAGGACTATTGACATGTTTTAGACAAGCTTTAGGGAGAGAAAGAGGAAACACATAATATACAACTGCAAAGCACCGACATACAAAATTGACATGTTTTAAAAGATACAGAGTGAAAACTCTCTTTCCTATAAACCTAATTGCTGAAATCTATTTTACCTAACTAGAAAAAGCGGCCTTCTATCAAAAAAGGATGCACAATATGCCAATAGGCTGCACCAACATAGGCAAACACAGTTTAGCCATATTGACTTATTAATTTTACCCTATTAGTTCTTAAAAACTTCTTCCGCCATAAAAAAATACATATACAAGTACTAAATAACTCACCTCAACTTTTGTTATATATTAAACATACACATCCAGTATATATGTTTTAATTATATTTTCTAGTAAAACACTTTGTTATTTAAGGTTTAATTAAATCCATAACATTATTTTCTTAAAAAAAAATTGCACTAAATTTGCCAGGTAGACTATAAGTTTCCGCGAAAATTAGAATTTATTATGACACCAAACACGGTTCTAAAAATCTTCGTTCCTAGAAAAAACCGGAGGCCAGTCCGGTAACCTTAAACCAACAAAGTCTTTTTGATGGTTGATGAAATTAAATATTCTGTTGATAAGCCGTAAAAATTAAATTTATTACTAATATATCGGCAACATTGCAAAAAAAATAATTAAAGTTAATCAGGTAATAAATTACCAGAAATCAAACGGGGTTAAATCATGGGACCGTGCTGGCCACCCAAAACTTAATTATATAAGAGGTTTAGCAATAATTTATGGTAACGCTAAAAATGTATTTAAGGATACAAATCAGGCATAAAATCAGCATTTTTTTTTTCTTTTTAGAAGAACTTTTTTTAAACTTTTCCACGTAATAAAAAATAAAACAAAGAAAATGTGGTTTGTTAGTTTGATAACCCAGTAATTAACATAACTTTTGATGTTTCACAATTTGTCAATAACCATATGAAAAATAAATGTAAAATTGCATAACAAGCAATTACTCATATGCACAAAAATAAGTCCACTTAATAAATCTTTATGTCTAAAAAATTTAACGACAAATAAGGCGTTAATTCTCGCGCATAATAAGAATGTAGTCACGAAAAGCGACACTTGGAACGACACTCAATTTCTTTGATTTATGTTCACGCCCACCTTGGGCTATTAAAACCTGCAATGGTTAGTTCTGGTACTGCTGGTAAAAGCCTCGTATATACCAAAGTTAATTTAAAAGTACTTAAATTAAAATAAAATACTATAAAATTTATTAATGTTTTATATAAATTGGATTAGGAATACAAAACCTGAGCTATTATGTATGTAGTAATGCAATAACCAATATTAAAAATGTAAAGTATAAATTAAATTAAGGGAAAAGTAAACAATAGTAGATATCAACAAAATTACAGCCTAAAGTAAAGGAATAGTACTAGGTAATCATTCAACCTCGAAAAAAAAGGAGCTACATGAGGTTTAGCAGAATTTATTCCAGGATCATTACTCTCACTATATTGGCAATCAGGAGTGACAATAATACATTTAACTATAACTTTAAGGGTTTCACATTTTTGTTCTTCTTGTTAAAATGTGTAATACACTACCGCCAGTTGCTGTAACCTAAGCAACACCTCATTAAACAGAACTTTAAGTTTGTTTAACGTTTTTCTTTGAAACATCACTTTTCATCTGCGCTCATATAAGTTTTATGGGGCTTGGCTAACAGAGATATGGCGGTATCCCAATAGAATTACACCCCACGTTCATGCACTATTTTATCCACAACATATTTACTATCTCCTATCGGAGGTACGCAATCATCACAGCAAGCCGGACTTTGTTGACTGCAGCTCTGAACAGTTGAACTTTGCTACAATTAAACCAATCTTTTAGGTTCTTTAGCCAGGGCACCCGGCGTCTGCCGATGTTCCGCTTTCCACTATTCTTTCCCTGTACTATCATTTGGAGAAGTGTGTATTTCTGTTCTCTCATTAAATGACCCAGGTATTAAAGTATTAAAGCTTTTTTTTAATTGCGTTAATAATTTCGCATTCCTTCTGTATCTGGTTTAGCACTTCGGCATTAGTAATTCTTTTGGTCCAGGGAATATGCCACATTCACCGGTAGCACCACAACTCCATACTCGTAAATAAATTTTTCTTTTTTATAAATGTTGATCTGGCTATCTCTATCCTCGTTCTTATTTCTCTTTTTTGGTCATCGATTGTTCTATCCGAGTTTCTAGATATTTATATGTCGGCACATTCTCGATGGTGGTGTTTGCCACCGTCAGGTTCTCATGGTTCAGATCTTGTGGGAATTTCGGAACTACCATTAACTTGGTTTTCTTAAAGGTAATTGTTAGTCCGTATTCATTACATCGATTATTTAATTTTTCTAAAAGGTGTTGTGTGTCTTTAATATTGCTCGTTAACAAGACGGTGTCATCAGCATACTTCAAATTATTAATTACTTTTCCATTTATAACTGTTTCCACTGATTCATCTTCTAGGTTTTCCTAAATATAGCTTCGCTGTAGAGGTTAAATAGCAGCGGTGATAGGAATTAATCTTGCCTTACACCACGACGAATCTTCATTTCATCTATTGGTTGGTTTTCTACCATTGTATTAGCTTTTTGACCACAATATAGATTACTAATTAAATACCCCCTAAATATACGATATGAGTGCCCCTGTTTTTAGGGTCTTTCGAGTAAAAAGGTGCAATTTTCGGAATTTTTCCTTTACTTTTGTCCTAAAACGTATTTTATTTTATAAATTCCCATACCACATCTAATACCTTTATGTGGAACCATCCTATACCCTCTCCTCTTCTTATGGAAGTATAGTATAGTACTAGTATAACTATTACCATTTAATATAAAAAATAAGTAGCTTCCCCTCGTAAAAAAGAATAAGAACAAAAGGAGAAAGACGTATATAATATTTATCTTCGGTGCTCATCGTTTAAATATATTAACAAACGCTTCGAGGTGTCATTTTTTATGCCGAGCAATAAATTAACAACTTACGGAATTAAACGCGCTAGTCTTACATGTAAAAATTAATACGTGTATGAGTTATGGCTTTGGAAAACAAGATTTTTTATTATTTACCATTAATATTAATGGCGAAAATTCTTGCAGAATGTTTTTTAGTGAAAATTTTACACCAATACATATTGACATAATGACAAAACAAATTCTTATAATTGTAAAATAAATTTGTATTTTCCTGAAATTGTAGAAAAACAAATTATACAAAATATGAAATATAGAGCTATGTTAAATATTAAAAGAGCATTTTTGCGCCACTACAATCGATATTACAAAAAAATATAAATGTAAAAATTTTAGCTCCATATTGTCGACTAACTTAAACCGAATAAATAAACATGTTTACATCAAAATTAAAAAAGCAAAATTTTAACCTGGCAAAAATATTCAAAATTCGAATCACTAATTGACACACCCACATTATGTAGACAGAAAAAGTGCTGGCCAAGGCGCCAACAAATTTCGTTTGATTGACAGATATTTTAGGACCACGATGACCGTTCAGATCTTTGACCTTAGTATATAGGGAAACGCATATAGCAGTCTAAAAGGACGTTGGCAAACAACTATGATGTTAAAAGGAATTTGACTTATGAAAACACACTACGATCAATTGATTTCACTTCAGTGATTTAATGCCAATATGAAATAAACGTTTTAAAATTGGATTCATAATTTGGATTACAAAAATTTTTAATTTAAATTAGTTTTGCAAGAAACACTTTCCTTAATCCCATACTTACACTCCGGACGGTTCTGCCCTTTTTAGATTTTAAAAGAAAAAATGCATTTTTTTATTGTTGCTAAAAAAATATTATTTCTTTAAAACCAAGGGACTCCGCCCAATCCTTATGGAAAATGGGCTGCGTCCAATTTTGTCGAAACTTTACAAATTGATGGTTATCAAGAAGTCGATCAAAAATCTTAATAGACATGAAACCCAATAACATCCTAAAATCACCCCTAAAGGTCCGGGGGATGCATTTGACTGTTAGTCAATTGTCTTACCGAATATTTAATACTGTAGTCAAACCTACGCAGTCACTAGCCTTTAAGCCTGACATCCCCCAAACATTTAACTTCTTACCTCTACCTTTTCCACCACCAAAGCCTGCACGTGACTGTTTACGGATTGTAAAACCGTTTGATCGTGAATTTCGTAACACAGCCACCCAAATAATCACTACCCAATAGCTCTCGATCACAAAATTTGAACCCCTACCGCCCCCAACTCCACCCTATACTTAAGCCTACAATTTTACTTTGTCCTGCTTACAGGATGTGAAATCGTTTAATCATAAATTCCATCCCACGACCAGCTTAACGATCACCACCCAATACCATTCGCCCCCAAGAATTGAGCCCCGTCATCCATCATCGGGCGTATTGAAATTGGGCACCAAGTGAAACTGGCAGAATTGCCGCCTAAACGTAAAAGTTTACTGTTAGTGATTTATCACGTCTGAAAAATATATTTCAGAAAAATAAAAAGCCACTTTAACTAACCAGAACTAACCATGACCGACCAGAACTAAGGGCTTTTTAATTTGTGTTAATTATCCATTTGTAAAAATTATTAACAAAATTTTAATAATTCTCAATATGGTAGAATATAATAATTATATGTTCCCCTTTATAATTTATATAACGATACTTGGGGTCGACCATAAAGAGTCCAATTTAAGACGACCTTATTTTATAGTTCTAGCAAACGGTGCCCAATTCAAACAATTTTGTTATAGATGGCTAATAAAGTGCCAAATTCGATGCCGCCACCATTATACCATAGCCTGCCATGTGACATTCTCCCGTGTGGAATTGATAATCACAGTTTTACAACCAGTAAACAGAAAAAAGTCAGGGCAAGCTTTGGTCGGTGGTGCAAAGGTTAAGGGAGTGGGGGAGAAGAGTAGTTAAATGTTTGGGGGATTTCAGGTTTAAGTCTAGTGAGCGAGGAATAATCAGTTAAATGCATTTTCATAACCTTTGGGAGTGATTTGGGGGGAGTTGGAGAAGTTATCGAGTTTGATATTCATTGAGACTTATGATCAGCGTGTTGAGAATTATCAATTTGCAAGGTTTAAACAAAAATGGGCAGAACCCATTTTCCATAAGGATTATGCGGGGTCCTTTACCAGACAATTTCACGCATGTATAAATAATCCCATTAGCCCAGTAACTGAAGTCCTGAATGTACCCAAAGCTGTTAATAAATCTGTACAGTTTTCATTTGTCGCGCAAATCTTAGGTCTTCGCGGATGCTTTCGAGCGAGAAAAAGTTTATCACGATTTCGAAGTGGGAAACCGCTGAAAATGGCTCCTCAAAGTCCCAAAAATGAGTTTTCCGCGAATATCTGCTAAAATATGTAAATAAGAGAATTTTTGTTTGAACAAAAAATGAAGATCACCTCGAAACCTACAAAAATGGTCCGGTCCCTACCATTTTTTTTGCAACACCATTATTTTTCGCATAATCGGCCATCGAAAAATCCATAACATTCTACACTGGATAGATGTGGTAGTAGTAATTTCTTATACTAAAAAATGCAAAGGGGCAATCATTTTTTTATTAAAACGCAAGAAAGATGGAGAAGGAAATTTTCTGGGATCATTGAACACTTGCTAAGGTCTCATTATAAAAAAAAATGATAATAACAAACCATTTTTTCAAAAATTATCAAAAATAAATGAGATACTCTCAAAATATTGGGAAAAAAACTTTGACCGATTTTTTTAATATTCTAGAAAAATCAGAATGGACCCAAACTCTTGCAATGATAGGTACGGGTTTTCCCATTCCGATAAACTTTAAATGATTAAAAAATGTACATTACTGCCCGAGTAATGGAACAATTCGTCCGCCCGTTTAAAAGTGAATCCATAAAGATAGCGGCATTCTAGAGGTAGAGCGGCAGCTGAAATGAGGGGACTTTTGGGTCCCTTTATCTCGAAAACTATCGATTTTTCGAAAAAAATAATTGAGACCGTTTTTGTAGATTTTAAGACGATCTTCATTTTTTTGTCTTAACAAAAATTCTCCAATTCACATATTTTGGCAGATATTAGCGAAAAACACATTTTTTGGGCCTCGAGGGGTCATTTTGAGCCCTTTCTCACCTATTAATGTTGATAAACTTTTTTTCGCTCGAAAGCATCCCCGAAGACCTAAGAATTGCGCCACAAAAGAAAACTTTACATATTTATTTGCAACTTTGTCCCCTTATTTACTGAACTACATTTGAAATGTCAGTAATCAAAATTAGCCATCACATATAAAAGAAGAAAAGAAAATGTAACTAGCTAAAAAAAAATGATAAATTTACGGGTCTGTCAATCGTATCGTCAATCATTACTTTAGTAACGACTGAATGTTATATTGTTAATTAATCTATCAACGATTGTGTCACATTTATTCGCAGAATGGACTTACCAAATACCATTAGTGCTCAGATTTTGAGCTGGATATTTTTTGTCTGGTTTCGAATACTTGCTTTCGAAAACTTAACTCAACCTATTTTGTTAAATTTCCAAAAGCCAGTACTATTTGAAACCAAACAAAAAAATCCTGTCAAATCTGAGTACTTTTGGTAGAACGTATGAATATTTGCAAAATAGAAAAAAAATATAGCTCGTTATTGGTCAAGGCAAAAAATCTTTTTATAAGTGAATTATACTCGTTGGAAAGCGAAGCGCTCTCATAATCATTGAAAAATGCTACACTTGTTTTCGCGATAATCAAAATATGTTTACTAAAATAAGGAAAAATTTAAGCAAGCTCTAGAGGCATATATTGATCAGAGTGCAATAACTCTTTTCAGTAAAGCTCCGGTTGAAAGCAATACGAAAGAAAGTAAGGCCGAGCCAGGGCACAATGCATGGTGATCAATCAAAATGTCAGCTAGAGATCTTAGCTTTGTTTACCAGCCCGACAACGCACGCCAGGGTTTGGTCATTGGCGAACTGTTTTTATCTAGAGCGAGTTTTTGAAAGATTATAAAATAATTTCGCATAGTAGATAGGTATGACCTACTAATTTTTAAAATGTATTATTACACCAAAAATAGGGACACAGTAGGGCACCAGGCAGTTCCGGTCTGACGCGGGGAGAGTCTATATCACCAGAAACGTTTGAATAAATTTCCTTCCTATCTTAACTTTGTTATCGTTACACATAAAGGTATGAAGTTTGGTATGTAAATTCACATAAGTATTCTGATTACCTGTGAAAAAAATGAAAACGGTATGTCAAATGCTTTTTGAGGTATTCGATTTTTTTGAAAATTTTACTAGTAACTGACTGACTCACTTACTGATACATCAAAATTGTGGGGCACCTCCCGAGGCAGTCGAAACTTAAAATTTGATAGGTAAAAAGCTTTTAGGAGAGTAGTAAGGAATAATTCTGAATAAGCACATTTTACTTGGAACGCCTTGAAATTTAGAGGTTATTTCAGAAGTTTGAAACCTGATTGAGCCTGAGTTTCTGAGGTCATAATTGTTTTATAATTTAAAATATAGGAGTGATTTACTAAACAAAGAAAATTGCTATTTTGTCCCTATCACACTCCAAACCAGACGGGAATTAAGATACATTAAAATAAGCTATTTTCGTACTTTATATTTAGTCTAAAGTTGAAATTCTATCTGCAGACCAAGGTATAGTGAATAAAAAGCACTGGATAATAATACAATAACAACAAAATGGTAAAATTTTTAACCATTAAATACAAGAAGGAAATTTACGATTTTAATAAATTTTTAGTATAAAAACAAACAACCGCTCTTTACTGGGCAAAACTTTATTGCGGTCAAGTGAGAGAGTCTATTTTGCAACCTTTAAAAATCAAAAGGACAAAAAAAGAGAAATATATATTTAAAAAAATAAAAAAATAAGTAAACTTAATTTTATGTAATTCTTGTTATTTTATTCTATACGTTAAATTTGGTGTCTGCTGATAGTTTTGTTGATTTTAAAGAATATGACAGTAAATCTAGTTGAAAAAATGTGTATTTTTAAACATACTTTGTGAGGTAATAATAATAGGTTTACAGAACTTTTGATATTACTTGTTACTTTAATTTACTCCTGTTTTTAATAAATAAAATACTCATTCAACAAAAACTTCGAGGTAATAATTCCAGATCGAAATTAGTCGCAGCAACCCGATCTTCCCGGTACGGTTGGAGACATCATCTGGTATACGGATGGTTCCAAAACCGGGCAGAGAACTGGTGCGGGCGTGTATAGTGAAATTCCACTATAAACACACAGTACTGTATTTTAAACATAAATATATGCTTTACTGCACAGTGCAAAAGAAAATAACAGGAGGGCATACAAAAACAAGCGGATCTGCATAATAAAGACAGCCAGGCGTCACTAGGGGTACTAGTAAATCCCAAGGTGACGTCCGAGCTGACATGGGAATGCCACAAAGCACTGAAGGCCCTGGGAGAACGCAACAGGGTAACTGTCCTGTAGGTACCAGGATATTCTGGAATAGAGGGCAACGAAAAAGCGGAGGAGCTAGCAAGACATGGATCATCCACGCCATACTTTGCACTAGAACCTGCCCTTGGAGTGACCAAAACCACAGCACAGCACAAGGGCAAACCAGGGAGTGGGATCCGAAACAAACACGAGGAACACTGGGAAAACCTCAGTAGAGTAAGACATGGAAAAAGCTTAATAAGGGGCCCATCCAGAAGAACGAAGGAAGAACTACTAAGACAAAGTAGGAAAAAACTTCGCCTAACAGTGAGGTTGCTAACAGCGCACGATAACCTTAGATCACACCTACACAAATAGGCTCATACAATGGGGACTCAAGTTGCAGAATGTGCAACGAGGGGGAAGAAACAGCCTACCACATACTGTGTGAATGTGAAGCGTTAAATCACAAAAGACAAGCATTATTTGGGCAACCGAAAATGAGCCCACCGGAATATATCAAGCAACCAGTCTCGGGGTTTTACAGACTTGTAGAAGGAACAAGACAATGGAAGGGGTTGGTATAAAAGGCAATGGGAGATTAGGCACAAAAAGAGGCTGCGCTGTCTCCGTAGTGAAAGACGGCTCCAGAAGAAGAAGAAGAAGAAGTAGAAGAAGAAGAAGAGGAAGAAGAAAAAAAAATTAAAAGCTACAGTTATGGAAATTTTGAAAAAAACCCTTTTGTATTCAAAGAGCAATTTAAAAAAATATATACCAATTGGGTAATCAATACTTTCTTAATTGAATGGATTAGTTTTAAAAAAACCTGATTAATGGTCAAAATTTTATAAGAAAAGAAAATATTTAAATGTTGAGTTACTTTTTTAAAATGTTTCTTTCAATCGCTATTTTTAAAACTAGCTACGTCTATGCTTTTTATCAAACTCAGTTGTTGCTTGTAGGGTCTTGGGTTATATACGGTGGATATAAAAAATTAAAATGAAAAATGAAAGAAAACTACAATATCAGCTTTTAGTTTTGATAAATTTAAATTCTAGACTGCTGGGATATTGAATTTAAAATTTATGTAGAAAGGGGTAGATGACTCCTTTCCAAAATGATGAATTAGGGTAAAAAACCGTTATTTTCTTAAATTAGTGCACAATGTATAAATTATAAAACTACATAAAGCAAAATATATCACATAATATATTTAAAATATTATTTGGCTATGTGATTAATGTGTAGTGTAAACCTGAGTTCCAAAAAAAATATATATATATATATATATATATATATATATATATATATATATATATATATATATATATATATATATATATATAAAAACCCGCTCAACAAAGAGATCGTACCATTTATTTAGACCATTTTAAACCCGCTGTAACTTTAAAAATTAACTTTTTTGAATATCTAAAACGAAGTTTAAAACCCGTTTCTTTCTTTAAGTTATTGCATTTAGTTTTAGTAACATGAATATCATGATGTACAGGGTGATCAATAGATGCCCAAAAAACAAAAAAATCAAGTGTGTCCCATTTCGGGTAATTTTTTTGGTCGTTATAATATGGGTTGTTACCAAGTTATATCAAAAATCTCTAGACGTTATCTTTTTGAATTGAGGACCTCTGGCTTGCGATACATTCTAAACGTCAAATTTTGGTAATCAATTATTTAAAAGCTATAACTGGAAAAGGATTGACGGTTTTCAAATGTTTCATATTCGGAAAGCTCATTTCATGTAGATTTTCTTATGTCCAAAGCACTTTTCGATAGGTTATAATTTTATGAGAATAGGGATCCAACAAATATCAAAACGTAGCGGATTTAGAAATCCAAAAAAATAGATTAAATTATTAAACGCCCAAAATATGTGTCAATTTACTCTACAAAAGAAAAAAAATTTTTGGACTTACAAACTTTTTTATGACAATACATTATTCCATCGTTGCTACAGAAACGTATCGTTGCTATAGAGAAATTCAATGTATCAAGTAAAAAATTTTTTTTTTTTGTAGAGGTAATTTGACTCTTGAAAAGCAAAACTAAGTTTAAATCAACTAAAAAATATGGTGCGGTAATTTTTTGGACACCGAAATGTACTAAAAAGAGTTTCAAGCCAACAATATTAATCTAAACATGTTGCGACCAAGGCCGCTCTGTACCAATTTTGGGGTAATTATGGATACATAATAAATTTAAAGGCACTTTGTTGATCCCCCGATATCATGGTGTACAACACCAAAAAACCTAATTTATGTTTAAAAATGTTTAAAACTTTAAGACGTTGTTGGAATTTTCCCAAAGACCTAAGCCATAATAATGAGCATTTTTTCTGAATAAGTTTACAAGCACTTAAAACATAAATCCATTAGCGGTTGAAATCGTTTCGAGATATTGACACAAACTTCAACTTGGCCATTTTTAAAACAAAACACACACATATGGTCCCTTTGGCGTTCAATAATTTACCCTATTTTGGGATGTCCAAATCAGCTAGGTTTTTGTATTTGTTGGCCCCATATACTAAAAAATTATAACTTATAAAAAAGTGCTTAGGATATAAAAATCTACATGAAATGAGCTGGAATATGAAACACTGCTGAAATCCGTCAATCCATTTTCCAGTTATAGCTTTTTAAAGAATTGATTACCAAAATTTTACGTTTAGAAGTGTATCGTAAGCCAGAGGTCCAATTTAAAAACTGGCATAAACGCTAGAGATATTGATATGACCTTGGTAACAACCCATATTATAACGACCCAAAAAATTACCACTGAAATGGACACACTCGAATTTTTTGTTTTTTGCAGCACTCTATTGATCACCCTGTACATATATAATATTCATTTACTAAAACTAAATGCAATACAGCTTAAATAAAGAAACGCGGTTTTAAACTTGTTTAAGATATTTAAAAAGTTAATTTTATAAAAGTTACAGCAGTTTAAAAAAGGGTCTAAAAATTACATGGTACGATCTTTTTGTTGAGCAGTTTAAAATATATATATATATATATATATATATATATATATATATATATATATATATATATATATATATATATATATATATATATATATATATATATATATATATATATATATATATCAAACGAGTCATATTACAGTACAGTATAAAATAAAATCAATCTCGGTATCTTCTATAAAATCTACTATTAAAACCAAAACAAATTCCTAAATTATATAGTTAACCAGTCACAAGGAAGGTAGCAATTACCATAAAAAACACAAAATAAAGAAATTACCGATGGGCAACAAACTCGTCAGACACGCCATAAGTAAACATGTAATCAATTTTGCATCTTTCTTAAGTGCTACTAAGTTGCTTGACGGGTGCGCGCATCTCACAGAATCCAAAGACTTCCGACAGATATTAAACCAAATTAAAATAAGATTAATTTAAAACAAAAACCATTATGTTTTGAAGTAAAAAAACTGATAATTACACCACTCGACAAAAAAAGAAATTCGCTGTCCATATTTGGCCATCAAGTCACAATTTTTTCTTAACCTTAAAAAGTAGGTCTATAACTCCAAACCTAAACGAAAAAATACGAACAAAAATAGAGAAAATTTGTTTCTTATTTTCGAAATGTATATTTATTAGGAAAAGACCATAAAATACAAATTTACCCTAAGAATTGGCATTTTACGGGCCTTTTTTTATAAACTTAAAATCAACTGATTTGTGCCTTTGGTATACGGGGGTTTTGGGGGCGTTGATTATGAATCCGAAATTAGATTTTCTTAATTAAAGATAGCGGGTCCAATATGGCAGACCAAATTTCAAAACTGTTCGGATTTATGCCAGATTTGGTATATAGGGGTTTTATAGGTTGTGAATTTGGGGTCAGATTTTTAAAATTCAAAATGGCGGATTTAATATAAGAAAAATGCAGAAAACTAAGTATTAACGTGTGAATTCAATATGGCTGAATGATTTGCGATTTAACGATAAAATTTAATTAAATTCACGAAAAAAATACCAATGCAGGGTTTGCTTTTGAAAGTTCAATTTTTCTCTGTAGGGGCTTCACAAAAACAATATATTTTTCTTGGAGAGGGGGGCATCAAAAAAAAATAACTTTTTCACATTTCCAAAAGGAAAACTTTCTGTACCAAAGTGGTTCCCTTAAGGCCCATATCATCTGGTATCTATTTGGTGTGATTTGCAACAGCGTTGCCTTTGTATCGCCCAAGAAGTTCCGTATTCAGCATTATAGTACCTATTTTAAGCAAACTTTTTGGTAATATACATTAATTTGGAATGTTTGTGACATTTAAAGGACAGAAATGTTTCTATTGACAAGAATAAGGTCGTTTATCAGGTTATTATTGGTTTGTGTTTTGGTCGTTTCTTTTATAGCTCTCCCTTAACTTACTACACCAAATAAACAAATTGGTTTTTTGACAAAGTGAATTTCCCATATCGCACTTAAAGTATTTGTACATATAACTTGATGTGGCGCCCTCATTTACAAGAAGTCTATTCGTATTGTATTGTAGCAAAGATAATACTACTACGAATAGATGGTTCATTTAAATGGGGCGTTTTGAATCAGTTCGAAGATATCAATGCTTCCGTAAATGCGAATAAAATTAAGTCGGTAACCCCTGCCCCAGCGAAACAAACCGTGCGACATTGCCAATGTCTGTCGCTTGTATCTTATTCGGAACACGAAGTAGCGAAAGCGGGCGGCTAAACGGATTGTGTTTTTTCGTTTCGGCGTTTCATCACGCCAATAGTAAAGACCTGCCGGCAACACTGTTTAACTTTCGTTCAAGGATAGCGCGAAAATCTCTCGATGGACATCGGCTCGCGTTAGCCAAAGTCCATTAGGGGTATCAAAAATATAGCATTGAATGGTTCATCTTATCCGTAGTAGTATTACCTTTGATTGTAGTGAATAGGATCGCTTTGCTCAACATAGCCCTACTCGGTTATTCACAAAACGATCTTTTGTGAATAACCTAGTTGAACTCCTCAATTTCCAAACTTCTCGCAAAGTTAAAAATGTTACTTGTGGCAAGTTTTTAAGTACCTTCAGGACTCAAAAAATATTTAGCTTTTGGCGAGTTAACTCCCTGTATTAGCATCGTATATGTGCCTTAATTTTGCTCGATCTGTAACAAAACTTACAGTGTTCATGGTGAGTCTTTCCCATCCTTTTGAGGTGATACCTCAGAGGTCCGTGTTCTGTTAGGAAGTTAGTGATACCCAAACTTTTTCTTCCATCTTAGATCCATCCATATACCAGATCAACGGACCACGTTCCATTTCTGATATCTTTTTTTCTTATAGTATGGTGGTACTTCAAAAGAGCGCCAAAAGTCGCGCACCACTGGAATTGTGGATTTGGTCTAAGCTTCAGTTTAAGTTCTTTTAAATAGTCTAAGGTAACTATTAAGTTTCCTGACTTTATTTTACGTCTGTATTACAATTGGGGCTGGAGCCATACGTTTAGTTTTGAAATTAATATTCCGGATCCCATTTAAATCTCCCCCTCCCCACCCTTTTAGTTTATTTTGAAAAACTGTATCCTATAATATAAAAGTAATCAATTTATTTTTACAAAATATTTAAGAGAAATTCAATTTTCAACTGCAAACAAGACCGATACGCCCACAATGTTCTCAAAAAGACTACGTGACATTTATAAGAAAAATCTCGTTCTACAAAAGTGATTACACTTTTAAAACTCCGAACAACTTTAAACTGCACAACTAAAATTTATAAAAGATTAAAACTTTCTAGAAGTTTAACGAAACTACATGAATACAGAGCACATCTTTTTAATGGTAAGAAGTATTAAATGGCTTTAGGATTATTTTAAACAAAATGCATTTCGGTGGTTGCATCATAGTTTTATCAAAAAGTTTTGTCTTACCTACTTAAAGTCCTTTTAACAAAACCTTTGGTTAATGCTGGAGCTTACCTGCAAAAAAAATAAAAATTAGATAGTCTGAAATTTGATATAAAGTAACAGAAGTCTTTTGCTGTAACATAAAATAAAAGTATTTTTAACTGGAAATCGATCTTACAGCTCTACCATGTCACAGTTTTTTGAAAAACTAAGTCTTATCAATATTTTCTGCCAGCTAAACAACGTTCTTTTTAAAAATTAAAAAAAAAACTGTTTTAAAAACCACTGATAAATGAAATATAAAAAAATCCTTATTAAGTTTGCTATACAGGGCAAAAAAGTTAAGTTAGGATTATACAGAAAAATTAAGTCGAGTTAAAATAAGTTAAAGTAACACAAGAAAAATACATATATTTACGTTTCCTTTTTAAACGAATTTACCCAATTAACAGTGATTTGCTTTATGCATGCTTAATATTTTTAAAATGATTTGCATGTTTTCACACAAATGTCTTAATTTTTATTTACTTAATTTTTGTTAACTTAATTTAATTTTTCTGCATAATCCTACCTTTATTTTTTGGAAAAATGCTGTTAAATTTGGCAGCTGTCATTCTGTTATAATCGTTTAAGATGCCGTTATCAAAAAATGTATAGGACCTTTATAGTTCGCAATGAGACATTCTTGAGTGTGACGTTGAGTGAGAGTTTTTTGTGGGAATTCCCAAATTCGGACAGGCGGGATCGATTTGCGGGGGTCCAAAAACCCGCATTCCAACTTTTTAGCATTTATTGAAGAAACATTATAAAAATAAATAAAATGTGCTTTATTTTGGTGTTCCATAGTTTCGTACACTTGCGTTTCGTACACTTCAGAAATTTACCTGAAATATTCTCGTTTTGTACACTGAATTATTTAATTAATTTTATCCTTTTTGTTTTATACATCGACCATTTTATTAATAACTTCTCCGTAGAGATAATATTAAAAAATACAAAAGCCCTTAGTTCTGGTCAGTTATGGTTAGTTCTGGTTAGTTAAAGCGGCGTTTTATTTTCTCCAATTATATTTCAGACGTAATAAATACCAAATTAAAAATTACTAAAATTTTGTTAATAACTTTTACGTACCTAGGAATAATACAAAAGCCCTTAGTTCTGGTCGGCCATGGTTAGTTCTCGTTAGTTAAAGCGGCTTTTTATTTTCACTTATTATATTTCAGATGTGATAAAACACTAAAAGTAGGAACAGTAAACTTTTCCAAATTAGGCTGCAATTTTGCGGAGACAGAATCCTACCCCAGGTTTTGGTGTACGAAACGAGATGTCGAAAAGTGAATAATTAATTTTGTGTACGAAATAAGAATATTTGGGGAAAATTTTTGAAGTGTACGAAACAAGAATAAATCTTTATTTTTTAGGTAAAATTTGTTTATTATCTGACTAACGACACGGAAGAAACATTTTAAATTGGGCCGTTATGTATGTATAACCTAATAAGCGTTTTAAAAATACTTCTGAAAAAACTTGGGTCCAAATATTTTTTCAAAAATTGACTTGTCTTTGATTTACTTAATTTATTCCCAGATTGATTAAATAATCCTTCTGACTATTAATATTGCTACAACTTGTCAGAAAAACAAGAAAATTGATGCGGCAGAGAACAAAAACAATATTTTCAAGAGCTTTCATCTGTTTAATGCGAAACCGACCACTCAAAGACAGACTAGATGCCGACAAAGCTGTATCTCCGTATCATATCTGCCATGCGGTGCAATTTAAGAAGGGCTGCTAACTCTGGCATATATGGGTCAGGTTATGAAAAGTTTAAATATAAAGATTAAAAGGGAAGAGAGAAAAGAAAGATGCGGAGGACAGGAATAAATGGAATTTTATACAAATCACTTTTAATGACGCAAGAATTGTGAGGCAAGAATAGCTTAACATAAAAAATGAAAATTTTTCAATGAAAGAAAAATGAATTTTATTAAATATGAATATATCTACGTTTTACTGGATAAGCGAAAAACTTTACCTAAAAATTGATAAAAATGATTTAATATATTATAATATTTAATTAAATTAAAATAAGTTTCCTGTCTTGTCTATAACGGCCGACATAAAATTAAGAATACCTGGCCTTTATAGAAGGTCGGCCAGTATTGCCAGGTAACACTTCGAGGCTACAAAATTTTCCACTTTAAATTGCCTGCTGCCTCAAGTGATTTTTGTTTAATTAACGGTCCAGATATTGGAACATTTTTACCTCATGCTTTGTAGAAACAATTGTAGACGACTTGATCTACTGCCAATCCCCCCGACTTCTAAAATTTTCTCTTTTGTTCTAAATGATCACCTTCATTAAACATTTGATTTAGTTTAGCTTTATTACTGATAATATCATTTATTTTGGATTTTTCAACACCAAAACTTTCTAGCCAGTTTTCCCGAACCCAAAGCGTACTTTTCAGTTTTCGCGATAACATCAATTTTCTCCTTTAGTGACAAACGATTTCGTTTTGAGAACATGATTAAACACTTTTGATTCCGAACACAATAACTTTATTTTTATCGATTTATGACACAACTAAAAATATAATGTGAAGATAATCCCCCAAGCAACTAATGCTATTTGAACCTGGCCATTTTCTCCTTTAAAGTTTGCAGAATACAATCATAAAATAATTAAAGTACAAATGAGCCCAATGAATTTCCGGCCAATATAAAAAGGTTAATTTACCTAAAATAAGTAAAAAAAAAATGAGATTTGTCTGGCCGTGGCTGATTTAAAAGGGTGTGTTTAATCACGATTGCTTTTTAAGACATTACTAAATAGTTATTAGAAAAAAAATAGGTAAATATATCGAGACTCCAGGAGTCCGAGTGTTGGCAGTTTGGAGGGTAGTTCTGATGGCCGGTAGAGGGCTACTTCATGAAGAAGGAATATTTAATATACTTTTTATACTGGGTGCTGCAAGTGACAAAGAACTCTTTAAGTTTACGAGCTCCAAGTTCCTTTTAGTTAAGTGCCCATATAAAAAAGGTCCCAATAAAGTGTCCCATAGTACACTGTGGTGAAGTGACAGTATTCATTGGCTCATGAGTTGAAAACTCCCGTATAGTTCGCCAAAATATGTTATATTCATGCCTTTTATCCAAGCAAAGATATCGACGTATTTTTGATCACCCCTCGTAAGTCAGTCTTGGTATCCTTTCTACTTACTTTAGGCGGTCTCAAATAATAAAAATATTTTCTATGTTTATTTCCAAAAAAAACCTATTGTTATTTTATTGTCGGGTACTTTCCATTGCAGATTCCCTTCTAATACTATTAAGAATTTAAATCTAAACATAGAACTCGGATATTTTATGGTTTTTCACCTCCGCAAGGTACTATTTTAATAAAGGCGATGCTGGCTATAGAATTAGAAATAAATAAATCTTAAGTTTAATGGCGTACGTAAAATTCATGGACCGTTTTGCTTTGTTGTTTATGAATTTCATTACTCACTTTCATAGTTTTACTGCCGGAACGGATTTTATTATTGAGTGACTGAGATTATCATGAAGACGGAATTTTTTTGGCTGTTATTTTTATTGCAAGTATTCTTTATGTTTTTATTTAGTCCTATTTTCATTAAAGTTTTTTAACAGGCTACGGCGAAGAATTTATATTTGATACTTAAAAAGGTGTTTTCTTGTTTCGCACACTCGCGTTTCATACACTTCAGAAATTTACCAGAAATATTCTCGTTTCGTACACTGAATTATTTTATCAATTTTATGCTTCTCGTTTTGTATACCAACCATTGTCACGACGCAAATAACCAACCAAATAAATATCATATTGAAAATTATTAAAATTTTGGTAATAACCTCTACGTAGAAATAATTTAGACAAATTTACAACCCCTTAGTTCTGGTCGGTCATGGTTAGTTGTGGTTAGATAAAGCGACTTTTTATTTTCCCCAATTATATTTCAAACGTGATAAATCACTAACAGTAGGAACAATAAAATTTTCCATATAGGCCGCAATTCTGCCATAACTTAATCAAACGTAGAGATAATTTAGACAAATTCAAGAGCACTCAGTTCTGGCCGGTCATCGTTAGTTCTGGTTGGGTAAAGCGACTATTTATTTTTCCCAATTATATTTCAAACGTGATAGATCACTAAAAGTAGGAACAGTAAAGTGTTCCATTTAGGCCGCAATTCTGCTATGGCTTAATCAAACGGGGGGATAATTTAGACAAATTTAAACGCACTCAGTTCTGGTCGGTCATGGTTAGTTATAGTTAGTCAATGCGGCTTTTTATTTCCAGAAATTATATTTCAGACGTGATAAATAACCAAAAGTAGGAACAGTAAACTTTTCCGTTTGGAAAGATAGTTAAAACATAATAATATATTATTATTAGATTAGTTTAATATCACTATTATTCAAATAATTACTTTATATTTCAGCATCTTATGTGTGAGCAATAAATATTTTGATATTTATTTATAAAAGTAGATTTAATTCATTTTACCATATTTTATGTACCATCAGCGAGGGAAACCTACCTCAGTTTTTGGTGTACGAAACGAGATGTCGAAACCTGAATAATTAATTATTTGTACGGAATAAGAATATTTGGGGAACATTTTTGAGGTGTACGAAACGCGAGTGTACGAAACAAAAATAAATCTTTTTAAATGACGACCCAGAAGAGTATTACTAAATCGTTTCAAACTGAAAAACAATTCTTAATAGGAGAAGATCCGCCGTTAGGTGTGCTAAACCTACTTATAAATACATATTTCTCTTTATATTGTGGCTAACATAATACTTCTAACAAAGATAACTATTTAAATATAACATTTTATACCTACAAAAAAGGCGATATTTTTACAGGACGAGTAGACAACTTGAGGCTGGTTTCCAGATACCAGTGACTGTCCCGTATCGTATCAGTCTGGTGCGCACTGTGTTATCATGGAGTATTTACATATGACGTACATATCAATGTACGGGTACTAGCTGTTAAAAGTAAATATAACTTTATGTATTTTACTTCTACATTTATACCACGCTTCATCTTTCATTAATAATTGTCACCCACCCACTATAGTCTTCTCTTATCCTCAATTCCGAATTCCGGTCTTAACTTCAAGTAAATCTGAGATTTCTTTAGTTGTTGCTAAGTGACCCAATGAGATTTTTCTAGTAATTATTTCCTTGTTTAAAACTCCTCATAATGTCAAAGATGACCGAGTTCGCAATGGATAGTATGTAGTTGTTGAAACCAACCATGCCCATAAAGGTATATTTATGTTATAAAGTGTGTTGACCCAGATTTGAATTACATCTACAGGTAGTTGGTATTTTGCGTTTAATCTATACTTGCAGTTATATCTAACAACAAACGGTTAAATTTCCTTAAATTTATATATTATAGGTATCTAAACTGAGGTAGAAGGTCAGAAAGAAATATTTTTTTTTACGTTTCTTTAAAATGCTTTTCACTACCTTTTAAATCGACAGTAGATCTTTTACATAAGTTTTAAGTCCCTTAATACCTTGAAAACCAGATTTTTGCCTTTAAATTTAACTTCCTGGTCTTCGTTCTAATCTGTGTATTTCTGATATTGTCAATATCCACTCTTCTGGCTTTCACCAGGTTAATGCTGAGGTTCTCCAGAGATTAGTTTTGATATCAACCTTTTTTATCTTCACATCAACGATCTTTTCTTGTTTATTATTAATATCATTCTTAGTTTTGCTAAAGATAGTACCTTTTACTCTAAAATTTAGATTTTTGAAGCCACTTTGTAAGCCTCATTTAGAAAATAAACGCAGAGTAATAAAGATATTTATTTAATAGGATTTTTAAATAATATTAGAATGTGGCAAAAAGAGAGAATCCATCGCGTTCTTTTATTGCAATTTAAGATAAATTGGTTTATTATCGATTAAATATACAACACAATATTTATTATCGTTTGAGAATAACACCTCGTAGGTAGGTAGGTAGGTTTAAAGTAAGTTGGTTAACACCCTTCCACCGCGACCGATCGGTCTATTGTAGCTCACACCCTTTTATATTTGTCCCACCAGGTCTAGACTTCTAATAAAACTGATGATGCTGTTGGGAGAGAGATCTTTCACCTCCCAAGGCAACAAGGTGTCATTGCCGAGGATCGCGAATCTTAGTCGTGCCCTTGCTGGGCACGAACACAGTATGTGTTCTGCCGATTCATCCCCCTTCATGCACATGCGGCACTCAGCGTCTGCCGCTAGGCCGATCATCTGCAGTGTCCCGTGTACAGTCTCACTAAAGTTTTAAGGTGTACCCTTGATTGCTCCAGTAGTTTGACATTACATTGTTGATTCGGTGGGCTTATAAAGGCCTTCGAGTGTCTGAGACCCGGAAGTTCATGCCAGTACCGAAGATTTTCTCTTTCTGTCCAAGCTGATATGAACTGCTTGGCCATTCCATAAGATATACCGATGACCGGTTCCGGCCCTGTGAATTTTGTCTCCGCCCCCTTTTGGCAAGGAGGTCGGACGTAATCATGAATACCGACTTTTTGAACCAATGCAATACATTTTTTAATGTTGTGTGTTTTTATCAAACAAAGATGAACAGATTACAGTATTTTACGTTTTAAAAACATGAAACCAGCAATTATCCACTGATTGAAAATCAAATGTGTTTTAATATCCGGATTAGCTCAGCTTGGTATTTATTTACTCAGCTTTCATTTAAGATGAACTTAGTTGGAACTGTAGCCCCGGTCGCCTCTTTTCGATCAGGGAGTTGTAATAGTATGTTTAGCCTTGTAACGTAATACCTTTTCTGCGAAAGTATTATTATATTTATATATATATAAATGATATGATATATATATTATATATATATTTATATATAATAATATATATTGGAATCTATTATATATATAATTTGCTAATGTGGGTATATTTATATTGGTAGGTATATATATTTATTTGTCTGTCCACGTGATTCTGAAGTTATGGCTTGAACTAAAATCATGAAATTTGGCACAGTGGTAGTCTTTAGCAGTGGCTAGAACCTAACGAAGCCCGTTTTTGAATTTCGCCCCCGGGACAAAAATAGGAGCAAAAAAGTGTTTTTTTTACCGTTAGGCGTACGGAAGGCGTCTTACGGAGACAGAGGCTACTTAATATTGTCTCTCGCCTGGCGGAGACAGGCTTTCATCTAGTATAGATATAAAGGGTTATTTTTAGCCAATAAAAAAATATTCGCAAGGAGATTATTCTTCAGTATCGCTTATCACCTTCAACTGAACACCAAATATTTTTTAGCAAATACGACCCTTATAAAATAGGTTATCTTTACATATTTTTGGATTATTCATTCCGACGTCAGAATAAAACCCATTTAATTAAACAAAATCTGTAAATCCAATCAATCTTTCATCACAAAAATAATTGAAATATTGGTATTTGTATAAAACTCAAATATCGTGCATTTCTTCAATAATATGTAACGAGACTGATAACGCCTGTCTATTTTATCACCGTTATCAATGGTGATCAATCACAGTTGTTCCAATAAATCAAAAACCAACTTTGCTTAGCCTATCGAATTCTGATGTCCTTACTACATTAAAACATATTGTTTGGTTATGTACAATTATGTTGCTTTATTACTTATAACTTAATAGATAAATATACGAGGGGCAGGAGAATTTGGTGAAAAAGAATAAGTTTACGAAGATGTCCAAGTACTAACGTAGTGGGGGTATCTTAAGTGAGTTTAGACGCAGTTTCTACTCACAGGGCTTTAGGCTTTAGAGAAAAAGAAAAAACCTATGCAGGCAGCGGCTTCTACATACTCTAGGAAGGAAGAAGCTCACAAAGTGCAAAGTAGAGGGATGTCTTTCATGTTGCTTTTTTAAAACGGAACGAGGGAAAAGGAAGTAGCTTTCTGCGAGAGATAAGGTAAAAAATAGGGCGGACTGTACTTTTCTGGATGATATATCAAAAGTAGAAAAAGTGGTCGAAGGCGCCAAAAATATAGGAGCAATACTGGAGTATTTTTGTGCATGTTTTGATTTTGGATACATATAGAATATACAGATTAAAAGAGGGAAAATACTTTTTCGCTCAAAAGACAATCTGAGCTTTTCTATAGCCATGGATGTAATATTTTTATGTCAAAGTATGTTAAGAGTTGTAATTCCTCAGATATGAAACTGGTTCTCTGGATTGGAACATGTATGGGATACATACAGATTATAATGACTCTTTCATCTGCAGAATATGGTTACTTATACTTAGAGGATGAAAATAGGCACATATTTTGTTCATAGTGACTATAATGTTTCTTGGGGGCATTAAAATATTAAAATTTTTCCAATTTGTTAACCGTTGGTGCAAATGAGAGAAGTTATACTATTCTTCTTTCTCTCTCACATACTTATTCGCACCGCCAAGCGGCAAGACTTCTCTATAGGTATATGCTCAAAGATCCTAACCTAACTTTTTGTTATTGTTTTTCTCTGCGGGCAGTAATATGATAAAAAATGTGACCGCGTCACATGGACTTTAGACTAACACCCTGCGCTTATTTTTTAAATAAGTCTAAAAGAATCTCTTGGGAAAATTGGAAAGGAATATTACCTATCGTGAGCAAAATTACGAATTGGGTTAATCGTAAAAAATAAAGGGTATTAATGTCAAGCAGAAAAGGATGGGTACAAGAAATAAGCTTTAAGGTATCCCAATCCCAAGTATTGATTTGGTGACCGCCGCGACCGATCGGTCTATTGTGGCTCACACCCTTTTATATTTCTTCCACCAGGTCGAGACTTCTAATAAATCTGATGATCCTGTTGGGAGAGAGATCTTTCACCTCCCCCGGTAACAAGGTGTCATTGCCGAGAATTGCGAATCTTAGTCGTGCCATTGCTGGGCACGAACACAGTATGTGTTCTGCCGATTCATCCCCCTCCATGCACATCCGGCACTCGGCGTCTTTCGCTAGGCCGATCTTGTGCATGTGGTATTTTAATCTGCAGTGTCCCGTGTACAGTCCCACTAGAGTTTTAAGGTGTACCCTTGATTGCTACCATAACAAGTACACGTTAATCAGAAAGAAAACTGGAGATACAAGCACAAAGTTTGGGTAAAAGGCCACAGGAAAAAAATTTGTTAAGAAGCGCAGCTTGGCAAACCTTGTTAAAGGCCTTGGATATGTCCAGGTCAATTATCTGATATTCGTCAAAGAACTAAAGACACTTTAAATTTTCCAGGTCAAGTAAATCCAACAAAAACGCTATGTAAATATAAATCAACTAAAAACTATAGAAAATATTTACCAAAGACGCTTGTTGCAGTTTTAGGAAACAAATAAAACAAGTTTTGTTTTATTTGTTTTCCAAATATTTTCAAATCTCGGAACTTATTCCATTGCTACAGGAACTGAAAGAATAGAGATAAGTCCATAATTGGAAGCAAGGATCTTGATCCTTCTTAGGGATATTTTGAACGTGCGCATTTTATCTTTCCAAAAAGTGCCTTCTCAGAAGAAATCCAAAAAAAGCAAGATAGGTGAAAGTTCAGGAGCACATTTGTGCTGGTATGCCGGATGTTTTTTGATGTTAAGAGACGAAAGGATACATTTGCCTGCTGGACTAAATACAATATCAGAATCAATAGAAGTTTTCATATTATTCGTAGACGAAAAAAAATACAAAATAAAAATTAAATTCTAGGAAGACAAAATAAAAATTTTAAAAAATTGCTTTTGACACTATAACGATAAAAATTCCACCGTAGTGATAACCTTCAGAAATACCTAACTTCCTAGATAACCACTTAAGAAAACTAAGAACAAAAAGATTTATATGGCATTTATGTACCCATACAATTATTCCTTTAACAAATTAGCATTTAACATTTCTATTTAAATTCAAAAACACTATTTGCCAATGTGTAAAAAGTTGGCTTGAACAACAATAAGGAATTTACAATAGCAGTTAAGTTAAAACGTGTCCATTGAAACGATAAAATATAGTTATTAGCATTTTGAGTAGATTTAGATTTATAACTTTGTATGTAAATTCCTGCGATCAATAATCTTGATACTGACATTGAATAAGTAATTGGAATTTGTGTATATTACAAGTACAGTTAATATCATGAAAGATTAATTTTGAACTTAAAATTGTGGATTATTTGATGCTTTAATTATGTATAGTTTAAACGGTTTATATAAATTTCAAATCATGTTTTTAGCAGCTTTATTGCGAGCTGAAAAAGGTTTGAGTCTGATCTGTAAGAATGAATATGGAAGAAAAGTGTTAATCAGCGGTACTGATGAGACTGACGAGAACATATTTTTATAAAATTAACTTGGGGCATTTACTAAAGGAAGTTTTTTTATTTTTAAGAAAGGGTTAAGGTTTAGATTTTTTTCAGTTTCCTTAAGGATGATGTCCAAATACTAAAACATGCAAATATTGCTTTTTAAAGCATCTTTTAGACAACCCGATAGTTTCAATGCATACTTTGAAAAAATATTAACTACCTCATTACCGTCTGGGTAATCTCATCTAGACGAACAAGTTTGGAGGGTGCAATCGGCTCTGTGCGTACCCAGCAAACAACGTGCTCGCCCAAACAATTATTTCATAGCACAAAAACTTCTGGCATGGGTTCATCTTTATTACCAATATTAGGTAAATTTTTTAAAATTGTTCTTAAATTACAATTTACAGAAAACCGACACCTACGGACAGGTAATTAAATTTTAACTCATATGACCCAATAATGGTTAACCGAGTGTTGTAAAAAATCTATTTGATAGAAATAAAATAATTTGTTCTGATCAAAGTATAAATACTAAGGTAATTGTTTAGAATCGCGGCTTCACCTATTTTCGGCCATAAAAAAATCGAAAAATAAATTTATCTGCAAGTTTTTTTTTCCAAATGTTTTATATTTCGGCGCATTAAAGAATATAACTGAAAAAAAAATATACTTTAATTAAAAATAGAACAATTTGGAAAAAAAAAATTAAAATTTTAATTTTTTATATATATTTTTTTAAATTTGCAAAATTTACATATAATTTTTTTGGGTCGTCAAATATTTTTATTCCTAAAGTTCAACAAAAATGAAATATAAAAAAAATTAAAAATATCAATTTTTTGATTATAAATTTTTGTTCTTTTGAAAATCCAAAAATTTATATTTTTGAAAAACAAATATGAATTTTTTGTCTTTAAACGTAGAATATAAAAGAAATCACTAAAAATTGCTAAACCTAATGGGATGTATTTTATTAACGAACAAGTAGAAAACCCATTATTTTTATTTCAAAGTATAAATTATTTTTTTAAATTTTCTTAAAGATTCGTAAATGCGCCGTTAAATGGAACAAAATTAAAAAAATAGACAAATCAGTATCTTTACTTTTTGATTTTATAGCCAAAAATAGGTGCAAAGGCGATTCTAAACAATTACCCATACTAAAAAAGAATTTTTAAAACAAATTTGAGTTTAAAATAATTATTCTCTTAATTTTATTACTGATTTCTGAAAAATGTATCTATATGAACATAATTTTCACCATACATATTTCTGACCTATCAAATAAAATTCAGGCAATAAATTTAACATTCGTACCATCTTTAAAACACAAACAATATTAGATCTTGGGAAACAAATACAAAGCCACATACTTTAACGAAAAAACAAAAAGAAATTATTTATAAGATCCCTTCTAAATGTCATAAATTATATATATATATATATATATATATATATATATATATATATATATATATATATATATATATATATATATATATATATATATATATATATATATATATATATATATATAAAATTAATAAAATATAATAAATATAAAGTAATATTTTTAACATTTATAATAAGAGATAATAAACAACAAAAACTTAAAACTAAATGGTATACCAAAGATACGTGGTCTGGTCGTTATCTCAATTTTAATTCTAGTCATCCAAAAAATCAAAGAAATAGTGTTATAATAGGTCTTACCGACCGAGCCATTGCGTTAACCTCTGCGGAATATCGACCAGAAATTTTACAAAAAGTAAAGCAGACCTTAGTAAACAACCACTACCCCGAAAACACCATATCTAGGGTTACCAACCAAAGAACATATTTATTTTACAATAAATTACAAAAAAACTCTGAAAGATATGAACAAAGAAGAAAACAAATACATAGCTATGCCTTATATTAATGGTATTTCACAAAAAATAAAGCACATTCTTTCCAAGTATAACGTGGTTGTTTGTCATAAAGCACATAATTTAGTAAACTCGTTATTTACACCTTTAAAAAGTCCAATACCAAAGAAAAAAAAGTCAAACCTAATTTACTCCATTCCATGCCTAAATTGTCCTAAAAAATATATTGGAATGACGACACAATGCTTAGAAAATAGACTAAACGGACACAAATATACCAAAAATGCTTCAACTGCCCTACATAAACACGAATCTCAAACAAAGCATGAATTTAATTTTAAAGAAACTAAAATCACAAGATTCTAATTACAAAAAACTAACAATTAAAGAAATGATCGAAATAAAAAAAGAAAAAGAAGCTGTCAACGACAAAAAAGATATTAACAATCTTAGTCAAATCTATTTTAATTTAATAAATCCATAAATGTTTTACAATCAAATATTAATACACTTATCACACTGTATAAACAATATTTATAACAGCGACCACTTCCCTGTATACAGCATATCGAAAAACAAATATGCAAATAGCAAGCCTTTATCTCTTTTTGGTCCCTTTATTTAAAAAAATATCAATAAAATAAAAAAATAAATCAAACGGACATCGAGTTAAAAATTTTTTAGTTATAAAAATGTATCAGAACTCCAAGGTGGGCATCCTGTTTAAATTAATTTTATTATTACCTGTATTATATATATATATATATATTATATATATATATATATATATATATATATATATATATATATATATATATATATATATATATATATATATATATATATATATATATATATAAATATATATATATATATATATATTTGATCTGGAATTTCAGGATAACTTAAAATTAATTAATTTTTCACCCTTATTTTTGAAAATAAGTAATGTACCAGTCATAACAGAATAATATGTCAGATATAATATAAATACTCACCAAAAGCCATCAAAATTTCTTAAATTTTTACGTCAAAATTAAATTAATTTTAATTTTAAAAACTATTTAATTTTCAGTTAATTTTTTTAGATAATTTTATCTTTAGAACGGTGCACGTTGGTAGACTTGCCACCAAAACGTAAATAAGTACTTTGATTTTTGGTCTTTTGGGGGTTTTTCTTTATTTTACATTGAGCGATATGCCAGTTTATAGCGGTCAATATTTTCTGTGCGCACACAGGTCTATACTCTGAGACCAGGCCAGAAGCGGTCCCAATTTGGGGAGTACAAACATTTTTGGTAAGGACCCAACAAGGAATTTTTAATTCTTGAATTCGCCACAACAACCTAAAACATATCTACAATATAGAATATTTTTCTCATACATATTTTTTTTTAAATTGCGAAAAGCTATGTTAACTTCACAATCCATCCTAAACACATATCTCGTAAACCTAATAAAACCGGTATAAGCTATTTTAAATACATGTCTATTTTTGATTGGGCTATAAAGCATTTATAAGATACCTTCACGGGTGCAACGCTACACATGTGCGGTCTCCATCGAAGCGATAAAAACTGGTGCTTATCTGGTTAAAGGCACGGTTGAAAATTGCAAGAATGACGGAACAACCCATTGAAGTACCCGGTCAGCTGGTTAACTTGATAAATTATTGATGGGCCTACATGGACTTGTTAGTTTAAGCTCCGAAGAAAGAATCGACGTTACCCGAATCATTTTATCTCTTTTTGTTGCGTTGAAAACATAGTATAGGAAGTTGGTTTCACCGGAAGCCTTAACTGCTTAAGAATCTAGATGGAGAAAATTGATGAAAGCTGTGAGATTGTATCTCAGATTATTAAGTCATTTATTTGATTTATGTGCTAGTCTAAGGGTTTAAAGATGCATATAAACAGGTTTTTGCATTATTGAAAAGTTTACTGGTTCTTGGTATTTCTTGATAACTACCTATTTTGTGCAAATAAAATGGTAATAGGTAAAAACTAATTATGACTTTGTTCTCGCGAAGAGGAGAATCATAACGGCTACTTCTTTAAGTTTAAAATTTTTGGTATAAGACTCTTCTCAAAATATCTTTAATTTTAAAACCCAACTATTTTTTAAGTTGTATTCCTAATTAATTACAGTATTTTTTTAGTCTCAAAAATTGTTATAGACATCGAAATGTTGATAAATATATTTTTTTCTGTGGTTCACTGTGCACTCGCTACAGTCCTAGTGACGAGACTCGTAATGAGGGCGAAACGCGTCCAGGGAGAGAGTCATCATAGACGACAGGATGTCTTCTTTAAACTGTATTAAAACGAATTTATACTTTTTAAATTGTATTGGGAACTTTAGCTTATATATACAGTGTGTCGCAGTTTTCATGGAGCCACTTCTATATTTTGCTATCTTTATGAAATTTTAGTGATTCCTAGCTACCTTAAAAGCGGCCCTGCTGACATAGTAAAATTTGATAATTACCATTGGCGTACGTTAGAAGGGGCAGAAGTATGGGTCGATTTTTCAAGAAATTATATTAGCGACTTTTTCAAAATTTATCCAATATGATATTCTTAATAAGCACCTTTAAAAACTCTCCTGTGAAAGTTTTTATAAAAATGCGCCCGAAGGTATTTGAGATACAGGTTTTTAAAAACAATTTTTTTCGCGGAACTGTTGCTTAAATCAAAATACTTTATTTTAAATATTTTATTTAAAATGACATTTGACACATGTCAATACTTTAGGTGCGTAGTCAGGGTCCAAAAATAAACATAAAAGTCTATACAAATATGGGCCCGCAAGGCCTTCGTTTTCAAGATACAGGGTGTTCACCACAGAGCTGACATGTGCTTAGAAGTAAATGGTGGAATTTTTAAAAATTATAAAACCTAGCATATGCTTTGCCAAACATAATTTAAGAACAATAATTTTATTAAAAATTAAAATACATTTTGTTTAATTATACATTTTGTTTATTTTTTAATTTTGCTATAATAAAATCAGATGCGTCGTAATTTTTTAAAATCTATATAACCCTGAAAACGGTTGCTCACATCAACTTTAAATAAGTATACCTTTTTGACGTAAAAATGATAATACAATTATTTATTTTACTTAAAAATGTAATACAGTGCCGTACCAAAAGTAGTGATTGTTCAAAATAGTAAAAAGACGTGTAGGTGGCTCCCCCTACAAGTAAGAGCCGTAATAAGATTAGATTCGAATCCGTCATACCAAAAAACCCCCGGATATTAATTTTTACTTTAATATTTACATTATCGTAGATTTTATTTAAAAAAAATTAAATACAAATTTTAACACCCTGTATTTCGAAAACGAAGGCCTTGCGGACCCAAATTTGTATACGCTTTTATGTTTATTTTTGGACCCTGACTACGTACCTGAAGTATTGACATTTCCTTATGAATCACCCTGTATATATAAATAGTATTTGATTCAAAATATTTTCATCCGGTTGGCCGATGGGTGAAGCTTTAATATGGTTATTTGAAACCATAAAATTTATAATGTCTTTATATTTACATAGAGACGAAATAACCAAAAAACGACATGGTTTTTAGTACTATCCATTAAAAGTAAGTATCCCAACTATATTACAAGTTAAGTTAAATACTTAAATTTATCTCGGCCGAAAATAGAGCCGCACAGTGTGCCCACACATACCTTTCTCTCTATTGTTTACTTCTTATTGCACTAACGACATAAACTACATGGACTTATGTGGAATGAGCGCAATAAATTTGAGAGCAAGACAACCAGTTTAACCGCTGCTGTTGTGTCATATTGTACAGTCCACCGGTAACAAATCGAGGTAAATTATGTCGGAATTTGGAGTCACACACTCATATATTTTAATTTTTAAAATATATTAACATAATCATAATTCTAGTAAGCAAGTTTAAAAAGATTGTTTTTTAACTGGAAATAGATAGTTCGTTTTTTGACTCTATCAGTACTTTTATAAAAAAAAAAACTGAAAAAGCTATCTTATATACATATTGACATTTTTTTTTAAATAGTATGCTATAAAGGGTGTAAAAAGTTTAATGCTTACGATTTTAATGGGCTATAGTGGAGCTTAAAACAAGTTAAAAAAGCCAAAAACATGTGTCAAAAGTTAAATGTTTTTGAAATATGGCTTTTTCAAGTTTAAAAAATCTGGCAACAGCGCTCGCTTCATCACATCGAGTCGAACGTGGAACGTTTTTTGCGAGGTTTTACATAATTACACTTTTTTTTTTAATGTTTATTAAAGTAAAGGTGTACTTAACACAAAATTAAACTAAATATCCATTTTAAGAACACAAATTATTATGTTTTAAATCATCGCTTTTTTTTGCTAAAAGAATAAGATCTTTTGGTTGCACACATCCCGTTTTCAAAAATTTTTGGCACGCCTGCACTATGGTTGTCCTTAATTAATGTATCCATCGTGGAGATCTTTCATGGTAAATTTGAGCTGCTAGATTAGCATTTTAGTTTGCCTTGCCGTTAATTAATAACATATCGGCATATTTTCTCGATTTAAATACACACTAACCACAACTAACCAGAACTAACCATGACCGACCAGAACTAAAGGATTTTTAACTTTTTTAAAATTATCTACACGGAGAAGTTATTAAAAAAATAATATGGTATTTATTTGGTTAATTATTTTGGTTGTCACAATGGTGGGTGTATGAAACCAGAAGCACAAAATTGATTAAATAATTCAGTATACAAAAAGAGAATATTGCAGATAAATTTCTAAAGGGTACGAAACTAGAAAACACCGAATAATCACCAGAAACTTATCTTATAAATCATTTTCTTACCGACAACGTCCCTTATGACCTATCCAAACAAGCCCAAATTAAATCGGGACCACCATGGCAGATTCCCAAAATTAACTTATCCGGATTTCGCGGACCACGTCATTTAACAAATCAATCAAGCACGCTATGCAACGTTGCTCAGATGTTTTGACACGTACGCGCCGTAGCGGCATAATCTCATGAACGTAAAACGCAGGTACAAAATGGAAAAGAAAAAAAGGCCGAGAAAGAAGAATCCTCTTATTTTGCCTCTCGCTTCGTCTCGTTTGGTTTTAGTTGGGTTTAGTTTATTTCGGTCACAAGCGAGCGACCCTTGTTAACTTTTTGAAATGGTCAAGGTACCCGGCAACACGTCTGTCATGGTTATGGTTTAAAGTAGAACAGGTGTAGTCGTTAGCTAAGGGACATTTTAGGTAGTTTGCGTGTTGAGTAAGTTAAGATTTAAGGATAATTATATGGTACTTTTCAATATTCTCGTCATGGAAATATTAAATTGAATATTCAAGCCGGTTGGGTACCTTACTCAAACTGTTTAGCATAGAAGACTTTTTGCTTTAAAAATATGGTTTATCTTATAGTAGTATAAAGAGAAATATGATTCGTGTTTTGTAACAGGGACGTGTAGTATTTTGAGATTTATCTGATTCATCTGCATTTTATCTTTCACACATCACTTTACATCAACTCCGTTAATAAAAGAAAATACTTTACTGCAAAGGGGAAAACCACAATCGGAAAAGAAATGTGCATGTGGGAGTTACTAATGTTAATTCTCAGGCATAATTGAAAGTAGAATTTCAATCGTTCATGTTTCAGTTCAGTTTGCACACTAATTTTGATAATAATTAAATAAAAATCAAAAATACAGATTTATATTTGTCAGAAAGTGCCTATTTCATTACAAATGCTCCAAATGAGATATTTCTTTAATATAGGATTCGAATTGAAGTCAACTATTAGCCAGTGGACCTCAAAACGAGTTAAAAAAGCAAAAAACATATAGGTCAAAAGTTAATTGTTTTCGAAATATGTATGTCTATACAAAGTTTAAAAAATTTGGCAACATTGCGCTCGCTTCATCGCAGTGAGTCGAACGTCAAACGTTTTTTGCGAGATTTTACATATTACACTTTTTAAAGAGATGTTATTTACAAACAAATAATAAAAATTACTTCTTGCAATTTATTTTTATATTTTATTTGGAATTAAATTTAAGTACCAAATAAATTTTAAACTAAAATAAAGATAAGTGTATTGCAAACTCGGTGGTATAAGGTTGCCGGGCTGTAAAGTTTTTTTAAGTTTTCAAAATTTCCAACAGCTTTATTTATGAATTTGAAAAGAGGTAAAATTTGGTGGAAGCTACACATGCTAATGTATACCTTCAGGTATTGACATTTTAGAAATATGCTCAAACACGCCAATTTCAATTTATTTTTGGTTTTTTTTTTTTTTCACTTAAAAGAATTTTTTGCAAAGGTAGATTAAATATCAAATGTATTTGTAAGCAAAACAATATTTTTTTAAATTCAGTTTTAAATTCTTCATCAAATTTACACATGATTCATGTAGCATACCCCAAGAGAGACATAAATTAATTTAAAAAGCAGAATTTACATACTCTTAAAAGTAAAACAACCCGATTTGTAAGGTGAGCTGTCACTATTACTTATGTCAATTAGTATAAAGGTAAATTGGCACATTTCAATGGACCTCAATAACAAGAAATTTTTATGGTAATTGTCTCGAAAGTTGCGACAACATCAATTTTGACCAATTTTGGTACACGGTTTTTTTTGGGCACTGATTACGAATCTAAAAAAATGTTTAGTAGGAAACGTTTAGCTTTCAAGATATCCATCATCAAACGTGAAAATAAAATCAACCCCCTTTTCACTATATTCCCCCTTCCTTTTGCACGCAATTCTTGATTTTAAAACTACATTGGCACACAATAATCCATAAACATCTTTGGAAAAACTTGTTTTTATATTTATTTTGTACTTTTTCCCCAACTAAATTACGAATCTTCACATTTAAACGCCGCAGCCATGCTTGCTGCAAAAATCACTAGTGTATATGTCATAGTTAAAGGTCGATATGCAGTGTCTTTGCTGAATGACTGGTTTATCCTAGGTTTGGACCAAAGCCTTCGGGCTAACCCCGAAATAAATTCCAATTTTGACCTTTGACTAAAGTATTTTTAGTCAAACCTAGGAGTTCCTAACTTTTCAGTCAAACGTCGAAAGTAAAACTATTTGTTTCGGGCTTTGCCTAGTCGATTCTACAAGCGATTGGCAGACTCGGTCAAACGTCGACTGTACTTTTAATACGTTTAAATAAGTTTATACTTGCGGTTACTTATGGTAAGTTGTGGTTAGTTGTAAAGGTAAGAGATCTGACGTATTGTGCAATTCTAAATGTCATATTGCCTCGCCATGTCTGAATAAAGTCTATTTTTTTTTATTTTAACCATGACAATATAAGAACAATAAACATTAAAATTAAGAAAAAAACATTTTATTACATCTAATTTAACAAACTGAGACTTTCTAATACCTAATTGAAGTTTGACTGGTAAAACCCCGATTTCATTAATCTGAGTTTTGACGTTTGCCTGACCAAACTAGTTTTTCCTAGGTTTGACGAAAACTCTTTAGTCAGAGGCCGAAAAACTTCATTTGTTTGGGCTTTGACTAAGACTTCATTCAAGTCACACTTGAGGATTGACTAGTCAAACCTAGGAACGCCAGAGCTTTGAGGATTGACTATAAAATATACATGGTTGCGAAGTTTGAAGGTGAAACCTTGCAATTAAATGGAAAATGGTGTAAAATAAATATAAAAACAAGTTTTTAAACGGTGTTTATAAAATATTTGTGCCAATTTAGTGTAAAAATCAAGAATTCTGTGCAAAAAGAAGAAAAAAGAATGTAAATGAGGTTAGTTTAAGTTTAAAGTTTAATAATAAATAACTCGAAAATGACATGTTTCCGACTAAATATCTTTTCAGATTCGTGATCAGTGCCCCAAAAAAACTCCCGTATACCAAAACTTTCGAGACAATTACCATTTTTATTTTTCTTTAATATGGAAACAAATCAAGAACTCAAGAAAAACTTTTTAACTTGTTTAACGACTAATATCCAGGAGGACCCATTACAACCTCTACTACAGTAAGTAAAATTAAGAGAAAATTTAGAAAAATTATTTAATTTACAATTCTATTATCGTCATTTGTATTCCGCCACCCTTTAGATGGCTTTAAAACCATTGACGTTTCAAACACATTTTCCAAGTATAATCAAATTTAAATAAAGCACAATCTGTCAAACCAAATAAGCCATTTTATTTCCAACAAATAATTGCATAAAGAAAATTTCTCGTATTATTTCCCTGGCGCGCCGATTATTAACCTTATTTGCTGACCGGCGGCAAACAAAAGCAACTTTATATTTATACGGGTGCAAATAAGGGCTCATATAATTAGAAGCAAGGTAGGCACTAGGCAGTTAAAAAGGCAAACAACCATGGCTCGGTTTTAACTCTAATTTGCTTTATGATATTTGTTCGTATAACCGTGTTTAAATATTGGCTCCGTGTTTTTTAAGGTAATTAAACATGTTTTATGACGGTAGGCCTCTTTTAATTATTTACCTATTTACACTGAGAACGAGAAAACGCGTATTATTTGACAGGAACGTTTTAATCCTCCAGTAAATACCTATAAATGTGTAACTGACACCGGTTTCCTCTTATGTTTCATTCTTTAAACAAAGAACTTAGTATTTATTAATCCGCAAATGAAAGCGGAATCTTTACTAGAAAAAGTTCGCCGACAAATGTACTTTCACGTAGATGTATAAACATACCCTACTGTAATTAAATTCGGTTAAAAGTACTAAATTAAGATATCTAATGAACAACAAGAATCCACATTTTCTTATAAAGGGTGTAAAAGTATGATGCTCACGATTTTAGTGAGCAAATAGTGCTAAAAAAGTCAAAAAAACCAAAACAAATGGGTCAAAAGTTAATTGTTTTCGAAATATAGCTTTTCAAATTTTAAAAAATTGGCAACACCGCTCCGATTCATCGCAGCAAGTCGAACATCAAGCGTTTTTTACGCGGTTTTGCATATTTACACTTTTTTTTAAGGAGAAGTCACACACAGTTATTAATAAATAAAATCAGGTATACAAAAATTAATGTTCTGTCTTTAAAAATTGTAAGTTTTTAAATACCAAATGACTTGTATAAATAAATATATAAGAAAGCAAGTCAAAGAAATAAATAATAGATTTATTAATAAAAAATTAAAGTCTTTTTTCCTAAAATTTTTGGATTTTTAGTACCAAATATTCTTGTAGAGTTAAAATTTGGGAAAACAATCCTAGGAAATTAATAAATAGCATCAAGGTTGCAGGAATTATTTTTTTATAGTTTCTTATATAAAAAATAATTTAAATTGCGCTGTGATTTTTTTTCCGCAAAATCCCTAAAACACTTAACAAATAAAAAAATTAAAACAAAAAGATTCGACATGAAATTAACATTTGCTTAATAAGGCATGGTTCTTTTCCAGAAAAAAAAGTATTACTAGTTTTTAATAAGGTTATAGAAGTTTTTTTTCAATTTTACCAATACGTATTGTATGGTGTTCTTTCAGATTTTACCCGGTCTAAATATGAAACTTACACCGCGTTATTCTATAATTTCACTTTGTTATTAGAAAATCTTATATAACTCCGCAATATTTTATTCAAAAAAACACCGACAAACGTTCTTTTTTATTTATAGTCCAAGCCGCTTTAGCTGCAGGTATTATTGTTGGGTAAAAATCGGCACGAATTCTATTTTTGTTTGGTAATTTAATTCTTTATGCCGATTTCGTCAGAAGAAAAGATCGTAAATGCGGACAAAATATTCCGCTCAATACATCTGCCATATTTCGTCTTTTGTAAAAATCTTTCAATAGAATAATCATTCGATGTCTTGACAGCTGAAGGCAGGGGATTTTGTCACCTTTTTAATAGTAACCATTTGTCCTGCAAAAAGGCAACAGTATGGCCTACAATTGCCAAATATTTGTTTTAAATTGGAGCCAATACTCTTGATAATTATTGTACCTACCTAAGAAATCCATTATATGGTTTATTTCAATCTTTTAAATAAGTTTATGCTTTGTGTTGCACCAAAAAAATACTAATTACAGAAACCCCTATTTGGGTATCCTACGTATATTCTCAAAAATGCTCTGAATTTAAACTGTGAGTTTTTTGTTTTAGGGGTAAAAAGGGGGCAAGTTATAATTTTTGCGCATAAATTTAATAAAATGTTATTAAAATTTCGAGAAAACTGGTTATAAGGATAATTGTAGATTATAAACTTTTACTAAAAATTATTCGTTTTGAGTAAACGACAAGGTATACATGCAGTATGAACATCTTTTCTTAATACGTACAATTTTCCCCACACAATTCTACAGGCATTTTTTTTGTGGTTACCAAACCTTTCTTAACCTGACCTTATCTACATAAGAGATAAAATATTATTGTGGGTTATTTCATAAAATTGGAAAAGTATTCTATTTCGTTCTCTTGATCTATATCAATTACAAATTTTTAATTTTCAAATTTTTTTCCTAAAAAAATCTCGAAAATTCTTTTTTTCATATTATAACTCAAAAATTATTGTATTTAGGTAAAAATGTAATGAACCTTAAATTAAAGGCATTGTAAAAATACATGGTTTCATATAAAAATTTCTTGTAGCTATGATAGTTTTTGAGATATTAAGGTTTTAAGTTTTAAAATAATCGTTTATATCTCAAAAACTATGAGAGACAAAAAAATTTATATAACAAAAAATGAAGCTTTTTTAATTGTCTATAAAAAAGTTATATAAATATTTGTGATAAGATGAATAGTAAAGGAGATATAAAGTTTTTTTTTTTAATTTTAGGGGTGAGAACGGGCTAAATTATAATTTTTCCGAATAAATTTAATTATTATAACCAAATGTAACCTCTTAAGAGAATGATGTACTTAGATATTCACTTATTTATAACTCTTTAAATAGAACTTAAAGGCTAAATATATATAACAGCACTGTGTATTAGGTTTAGCCCCTACTTGGCCACCAATTTAGATACTTATATGGCTTACTTCATTCTGCAAAAAGTACCCCATTTCTTTTATTGCGGACTTTTTAAGATATCCCGAAGAATATTTTACTTACTGCGGGTACTTAGTTTGTAATACATTAACTATAAACAATTATTTTACATTTGCTAAAAACGTTATGTACTTTCTGCTTGTTGTGGGTACTTAGTTTGTAATACATTAACTATAAACAATTATTTTACATTTGCTAAAAACGTTATGTACTTTCTGCTTGTTTGAAAACATACAATTACCATCCACTTAACTATATCATTAAAGAAAGGTTTTATATTAAAAATTAATAAATTAAATTAATGAGTTGGTCACAAAAAATACATTAAATTTAAAAATACAAAAAAAAAATACATAGAAACTCATAATTCCTTAAAATACGACATGCGGCTAGTTAGAAAAACAAGTAAAAATGTTTTTAGGCAAAATAATATTCTTAACTATAAGAATACCTATTCTTAGTAATCAAGCAAGTTTTTTGCAGATATATTAATGTGGTTAAGGCACTTTTGTAGTTAGATTCTTAAGTAACGCATGTAGTAAGCGTTACATAATGATTTATTGAAGCTCCTTAGAGACCAAATTAAAGAGACGCATTTTTCCAAAGTACTTAAAAATAATTACTTAAAAAGTAGTAACATACAGCTTGTCAGACCTAATTTATGATAAAGTCGACAACAAAATCAAGTATTTTCGTGGTTTTCAGGACTACTAAGGAAAATACCACCTAACTTATTTTAATTTAATTATAAATGTACTTATACCAGTACCTACAGTTTAAAAAATATTTATTCAATATTTTCGCAATATTTTTAATCGCCTTATCAATATTGTTTTTAGGATTTATATCAAATTGTCACCGCTCATCAATCAAATTCTTGATTCAATCTTTCAGTAGCTAATCCCTCTCGAACTTATTATAAACCAAAATTTTAAGATGTTCTACTTGATAAAATATATTAATTTGAAGAACTTGGTGATAAACAAGTTTCGTCAACTTAGAAATCATTTTTTTAATTTACAAAACATTTCTAAGTTTTGATAAATCTTAGATGGAAAAGGACAAAAATCTTTAACCGTAAACATTAATTTTTATTGTACTGTGGCAACAAGATAATTTATATTTATAAAATAAGAAAAATCTCTGATCAGTATAGCACCTTTGGGTATACAACTAAAAATGTTTACATTTCTCTGAAAGCATTTGGATTCGACAATATCTTTACACTCCTTGTTTGAATATTAGTCTTGATATTTTTTTGATGAAATTAAATGTCCTTTTTGAGTTAATTTACAACCAATTTTATTAAAATATAAATAGATATAATTATTTTATTCTTTAATAACTTTCTAATGATGGAGTAGGAGATAAAATTTGTAAATGCCCCCTGTTGGGCGCCACATCTTAAGCAGTAAACATTTTTTTTTTAATTTCGGTCGGTTTAGCTTTTTTTATTTAAAATGCAGCTGTTTTTCCTCAAGATTTAATTTTTAAAGCAAGTAGGTAATATTTTAAATCTAATACAAATGTCATTTCCTCTTTTGTGCATTATATTTTATAAATTGCAATTTTGTATGCATTTTCTACAACTACATATTCAACTAAATTTTCATTTATTTAATTAAACATTTAACCCTTACGTTATTAAATAAATAAAAATTTCAAATAGCCAACTCAAAATAAGTTAATATTTTAAGTTTCGTAACATACCTACGCATGTTTTTATTTTTACTAAATTTACAGAGAAGTCTTTAAATTAAATGCAAACTTTTTGCGTTGGTGGTCAACAATACATTATCCGAAAACGACGTCACTAACTACCATCTATTTACATTCATAAACTATTCTTACCTTTAGATGTTTAAAAATAAAACAGACCACTGTTAATCCTCGGTATAAATTTGGCACAAGAAACACTCCTGATCATAATTCATTCATTTCACACTCGATAAATCCACTTTATAAATATTTACGCACACAAATTTTCCTCCCGGCTGATTGAATTATTCGGAAAACTGTTTATATTTCGGAAATCTGGCAACGCGGCAGCGTGTTACACGCTTGCTGTCTATTTCTGAACTGCTGGTTAAAGCATGGCGGAATCATATTCATAGTATGCTCGTTTTGATCGACGAGGCCGAGGAGGACCGAACGAAGACGAAGTTGCAAGCGAGAAAGCTCCGAAAGCTCGAAGGACCAAAATTTGTGCCTTTTCTAGTTTTGAAGCAGGTATACGAGGGTTTGTACTTTTCTGTTCTGACTTTTGTCACTTCTGGGCATAGTTTGGGATTTTATGGGTTAAGTTTATGGCTTGCAGATTGTTTTCAAGGTACAATTTTGGCTATTTATGGCCTAATATAACTTTAAATCTATAAGATGAAAAGGAATCGAAAAGTTAAAGATTATGAAAAAGAAATAGAAAATCGTAAATTAAAATAAACGATTGGAAATTGAAGCCAGCAAAACACAAAATAGTTAAACGAGTTTACAGGGTTCCACAAAGTAGTTTATTTTAATTTAAGAAAGCAAATGGGAGTGATAAAAGCTGCTAAGTTTAAGTTTAATATTAATATTGCTCTGAAGACAATAAAGGCAGATAGGATTTGTAAAAGCCCCCTGTTGGGCGCCATATCTTAATAATAATATATATATTTTTTTATTTCTGTCGGTGTAGCTTTCCCATTGAAAAACACTGTTCTAATGTTCTGGCATTATAAAATCTGGTGAAATTTTAAAAAAATTAAGAGTGATATAATGATTTCGAACCAAATCTTAAATACTTAAATCAAGAGATGTTACTAAACACTTATACAGTGCTTTCATTTCAAAACGAACCACCCTAAATATCTTTAAAAAAAAACACTCACCAAAAAAACAAAGAAACGCGTCGATTTGGATATACAGGGGGAAGTTTAATTTCGTATTTGATAAAATTTTATCGGTCACCTCCTAACCTCCAGTTAACCTCACTTTGATATGTCAAATGGCAACCCCCATAGTGTGACACATCATTGTAAGCGGCATGAAATTTGCTATCCAACAGTACTAAGAAACTTTAAATCGATGGATGTAGAAGCGACTTAGAAGTAAAAATGTGTGTTAATTAGTTTATCGTGTTCAAATAATTTATTTTATCAAATGCTCAAAATGTGCGCCGTTATTGGCGAGACAAGCTTGTTTTGAAATTCCTCGCAGACTATTTTAGTGTGCATTCATTCCAATTATTATTTTTTGTGTTACCTGCTACAGCAAAACACTGCAATAGCACAAGTTTTTAAGACGTTTAGGAACCAGTTAAATATTACTGTTAGGATTGTCATTTTGACATAGTTAGTTTAAAATTAAGAATCTTGATTTTAAAATGGTGTATACTCTAGCAGAGAGAATAGAAATAATTTTCCTATATGGGGCTGAAGATCGATGCGCGCGTAGAACCGCCAGAGTATTCAATGAGAGGCATCAAAATAAAAACGTGGGGCATAAATATGTAATGGAATTGGTGCGTAAGTTTGAAGAAACTGGATCTGTATGCAACAAGAAAAGTACTAATGAAAGGGTTTTAGACGAAGCACGCCAGGTTGAGGTACTAGGACAGTTCGCAATAGATCCGACGTTGTCTATTCCAAAAGTTTCTAAGCTGACCAATATTTCTACGGGTTCCGTGCACAAAATTTTGAAAAAGAATAAGTTTTTTCCATAGAAAATACAAATTCTTTATGAACTCAACGAAGACGATTATGATAGAAGAATAGAATTTTGCGAATCAATGTGCCAGCGAATTGACGAAGACCCTCATTTGATCAAAATATCTGCTTTTCTGACGAATCAACTTTCTTCTTAAATGGAATTTTAATAGACATAACTGCAGATATTGGGATAATGAAAATCCGCACATATTTCAGGAAGGGCATACTCAATTTCAGAGAAGATCAACGTTTGGGCAGGTATTTATGGAAACGAAATTATCGGGGCCATTCTTTCTGGAAGAAAATTTAACTGGGCAACTGTATCTGAACCTTTTGGAAAATGCGATATACCCTTCTATCGTCCAATCTTTGGAAAATCAGGTGGATGAAAATGGTGCTATGGAACTCAGTGAAAATAATTTGCATTTCCAGCAAGATGGAGCCCCTCCCCACTATGCTTTAGCAGTTCGAGAGTGGCTCAATGAACAGTTTCCAGGCACATGGATAGGCAGACGAGGTGCCATCGAATGGCCAGCACGGTCTCCAGACTTAACTCCTCTAGACTTTTTCCTCTGGGGTTATTTAAAAGTAAAGTGTACAAAACGCCACCTGCAAATATTCAAGAACTTAAATGTAGAATTACACTAGAATGCAGAGGTACTACCAGACAAACTTTCGCCAACGTTCGCGAAGAATTTCAAAACAGACTTTATTATTGTCTCGCCAATAACGGCGCACATTTTGAGCATTTGATAAAATAAATTATTTGAACACGATAAACTAATTAACACACATTTTTACTTCTAGGTCGCTTCTACATCCATCGATTTAAAGTTTCTTAGTACTGTTGGATAGCAAATTTCATGCCGCTTACAATGATGTGTCACACTATGGGGGTTGCCATTTGACATATCAAAGTGAGGTTAACTGGAGGTTAGGAGGTGACCGATAAAATTTTATCAAATACGAAATTAAACTTCCCCTGTATATCTAAATCGACGTGTTTCTTTGTTTTTTTGGTGAATGTTTTTTTTTTAAAGATATTTAGGGTGGTTCGTTTTGAAATGAAAGCACTGTATAAGGGATACAAAGGTCAATAAAGAATAATATATTTAAAAAGGTCACAACTTCAGGTTCGATGCGACTAGATTTACTTAGAATAGTGTTAACATTTTAAGTCGTGTCCTTCAGTCAAGGTTTGGTTAAGGTTTACAAAGTGTACTCAAATGAACTGACATATTTTTCAAAATAAAAAAAACATTAAATGCAAACCAAATTAAAAGATAGATACCTGTACAATAAGACTTTTTGAACAAATTTAAAACTCTTTTAATAAAACTGAATTATTTAAATTTTGATTAGTTGTCTAAAACTATGTACAACAAAAAAATAATGAACATAATTGTTAATTTTTCTTTCCAGATTCACCCAAAAAATATTTTCGAAATCCCAAATAAAAAATTCCTCAACGTTTTGTGACAAATTAGTCACCGTTTTCAAGATACGAAAAAATCGAAACTATTTAAAATGTAAATAGTAATAAGAATCAAAATTATGTAAAGTTTCCTTTTAAAATTTTGTACATTCTAAAAAGAATTATTTATTAATAATAATATGGTACAGGGTGGCCAACTAAGAATGAGAGGTACTGTATCTGGAAAACTATCCATCGTAGAGGCTTGTAGAAAAAAAAGTTATCACGTAAACGGCCAAGAGGAAAACCTGGAAAATATTTTCAAATTTCTGAAATGGCCGCTAGGGGGCGTAATTGCAATCTTGAATAAAAAAAAATTAGGTTTCTGTGGATCCCGCTATATAAACCCAATAAAAAAATACCTGATCTTTAAAGTCGAGAATAATCTGAACCTTTTGTGCTTGACATTTTTTGCTGTATCTCTAAAAATAAAGTGGTGGAGGAGTATTCAAAGGTTTTCGTGAAAAACACCTTGTGTTTTCAAAACGGCTTAGCCGATTTTAACAAACTTGGGCTAGTTAAAAAGAGCTATTTTTGGGCTATAAATATTATATTAAAAGTTTGGTAAATTTTCTAAAAACATTTTATGCATTGGTATGTAGCTAAATTATGCCTAAACAAGCTCGCGGAAACCACATCTTGATATATTGTTCCTAACCTAAAATTTAGGCCATAGAAAATTATATACGAAAATTCCTTAAATTTCTATTTTTAAAGTAATTTTTCAGGAAAAAATTATTCTTTTAAAAATTTTAATTATGAATCTGATCAAAAAATAAACTGGAATATTTCTGGCACAAAAGATTTCTTTATAAATACGTAAAATAACAGAAAGTACTTTTATATTATGAAAAACAGATAACTGTGTAGCTTTAATTTCTATTAATTTAAATATAGTTTGCTCAATGCTAAGGTTAATTCTAAAAAACTTAAATTTAAATTACTTGTTACCTTTTTTGTCTTTTATCTCTACAAGGCATAAGTTGGCGCTGACAGAGTATTACATTATATATTCTATGTTAGAACATTATTTTATAATTTTATTTTTCGTGTCCGGTGTACCTTTTTAGCTTTTTAGGTACTACAAATTTATGTTATCGTTAAAATTGTTAGTGTTTATATAGCTAGTGCTCTGGACCTGCCAAGCCCAACGTATTTGCAATGTAAGGAAGCTTGCTCGAATGAAGCTCGCTTATAAAAATGCTGCTAAATTTTGAATTAGTGATTAAAAAAAAATAATAATGCACATGTTGCCAAAACAAAAACTCCTATTGTAAAAATGTAACACCTGTACCTGTTTGCACAGTGTTTTCTATGTTTGCTCAATTTGTATTTAAAAAAGTTTTAATATATGTATATTTTTGATTTATAAACAAGTTAGGTCCCTAATTTATTTATTATCTTATTTTTTATTAAGAGCTTCTACTAAAATTATTTTTGAAAAGTATGTTTATAAATGTTTATGATTATTTTTTGAAATAAAACTCTTAATAGGCCTCTCGGGCTTAATTTGTGCAATAGTTTTAATTTTTTTTTCACGTGTGTTCTGTGGTGTTAAAATAATGATATTCCTGTCAAAAATATTTTAAAAATTATTTTTGAAACTCCTATAATTGTAAAAGAAAAATTAAGATAATTTTAATTATAATTTACATTTGAAATAGTTTGAATTTTATACCTTAAAAATAGTAGATATGTTTTTTATTTGGAGGATTATGACTTAATTTTCTTAAAGTTACTCAGCAATTAAAGAATGCTTTGATCTTGGTTTTAGAATATAAACTCTTTCGCGTACAAACTCAATTAACTCTTTAAGAGATCACCTAAAAAGGAGACGCAAAAACCTTTTAAAGATCAAAAAACATATAAATATTTCGGTGAAAAGTCGGTCACAGTTTTCAAGATATGAAATAAACCTTAAATAGCTTTAAAAATTGAACAATAATAAAAATTTAAATTAAATATTTTTTGAGAATTTTTTAAAATTAACTATACAGGGTTCCCCATAATAGACTACCTATTTTGATATTGAAATAAATTCTATATAAGATAAGTCAGTACGTTTTTTTATATTATTATCTTCTATTTTTGGGGAATTTAAAATCAAATATTTTTAATCGATAGGCACCTGTCACAACACGGGAAAAAAATTTTTTTTGAAAAGGTCAGTTTTCTAACAAAGCATCAGGGGGTTTTTAAAACACTAATTTTAATTTTAATTCTGGGGGTTTTTCAGTTTAAAACTTTTTTTTCGTAAAAACATAAAGAGAATTAATAGAAGAAGGGATGGGATTTAAACTGGCTTTAAGGTCCCCGGACTTAACTGCACCAGACTTTTTCTTTTTTTGGGGCTTTTTTAAAGTCAAAGGTTTTGCAACTTTCCAGAAAAATCCAAGATCTTAAAGTAAAAATTTTCCCTAAAGAGGTCCGTGAATAGAGGGGGTTTTTTCCCCGGGGGCCATGAATATTTCGTCAAATCTTAAAAAGTGCATTGTTTTTAAAATAAAATTTATTTAAAAAAAATTTTTAAAAAATTTTGGGGTACGTCGATTGGTTTTTTAAAACCCAAAGGGTGAATTTTAATTAAGTTTAATAAAATGTTAGTTTTATTTTAAATTTTAACAATTTTACTGAGCAATTAAAATGAGTAGTTATTTTTTAAAAAAAAAAAAAAAATTTTTTTATATATATATATATATATATATTTTATATATATATATATATATATTATATATATATATATATATATATATTTATATATATATATATATATATATATATATATATATATATATATATATATATAATTTATTAAAATTAAAATTTTAAATATTAAATAATTAAAAAAAAAATATTAATATAAAAAATTTAATTTATTTATAAATTTATTTAATTTAAATTTAAAATTTTAAATTTTTATATTTTAAAAAACAAGTGTCCAAATGAGGGGGATGGGGGGCCCAAAAGGGAAATAGGGGGGGTTTAAAAGAATGGGTAGGGGGGCTAAAATAAAAGGGGTTAAAAAAAAAGTTTTTTTCAAATTTTTTTAAAAAAGCAAAATTTTTTGGGGGTTTTTTTTTTTTTCAATTTTTAAAAATTAAAAATTTAAAAAAAATTTTTTTTAATTAAAAATTGGAAAGTTTTTTTTAGACGTTTTTTTGTTAAATCATTCAACTTATTTTTTTTTTTTAAAAGAACCCGGGTTTTTTTTTTAAAAATTTTTTAACCCCCTTTTTAAAAAAAAATAATCCCATATTTTAACAAAAAAAAGCGTCCCCAAAAAAAAGGCTTTTTTAACCTTGCTTTATGGAAAATGGTTTATTTAAAGAAAAAAAAATCCATAAAAAAAAAAAAATTTTTTTGGGGGTTTTTTTGGGAAAAATTGTATTTTAAAAATTGAATTGGGGTTCTGTTCAAAAAAAAAAAAAAAAATTTAGGGCCTTTTAAAAAAAAATTTTAGATGGGGTTTAAAAAAAATTTTAAAAAAATTCTTCCCCGGGGCCCAAAAAATTTAAAAAAAGATTTAGATTTTTTTTAATTTAAAAAAAATTTTAAAAAAATTTTGAAAATCATTTTCTTTTTGGATTTTAATCTATTTTTTTTTTTTGGGTTTTATGAATTTTTTTCCCAATTAAAAACATTTTTTTTTAAAGATAACGTTTGGGGGATTTTTTTGGAAATTTTTTTTTTTTTAAAAAAAAATTTAAAAAAAATTTTAAAAAATTTTAAAAAAAAATTTTTTATTAATTTGAAAAATAATTGGATAAAATTGCTATGCCAATGAAATTTTTTGAATTCTTTTAAAGTTTTTTATATTTGCCTTAATTTTAAAAAGACCCCCCTTTAAAAAAAAATTTTTTTTTTCAGTGCATTTTTGAATGCAAGGTAAAAAATTTTTAAATTTTTATTTTTTTTGGATTTTTTGTTAATTTTTTTCCAAAACGCACCCCAAAATTAAATAAATTTAAATTTAAACTAGAAGCAAAAAAAGTATTTCCAGAACGCAACGTCAAAAAATCAAAACAACAAAATATTTCTTATAAAAATTTAGGTACCTATAATTTATGGCATCAATAAAACTTTTCGAAGATCAATAGTAACTTCTTTTTAATTTCAATACGATAGTGGGTAGTGACAGCTATAAAGCAATTTAAATGCCATAAACAACACAGTCGGACCAAAATGCTCATTTTGGAAAAGAATGGAACTACATGCTTTTTAAAATTATGATAACGGTTCAAGGGTTTTTTATTGCATTTAACAGTATTTAAGCGTTCGAATAAATCAAAACATGAAATAAACCGAAATGTAAGTGGGTATACAATAATTTATTAAAAACGCATAAATCTTTTTATTAGACTTTTAAGGTTATGCTGTTGCAATTACACTGTTTATCCTTATTAAGCATCGCACTTACGATTAAAGTTCAGTATATAATCTTTTAAAATACTCTAAAATCAGAATTAGACAACCTTTAACTATCCGCCAACTGGATTATCACTTGTAATACCTCTTTTTAAGGTCACAAATGTTTTTATTGTAAAAATTATCTCGAGGCGAAGACGAGGGAGAATTTTCACAACAAAAACATGAGTGAAACCAAAAAAATACTGGAAATTAATTTTTACACGTGGGATATTCGTTAAGAAAATTTTACGTCTTTGTCGATTAATTAATTTAAAAATAAAACTTACTATGACAGGTATCAAACAGATGCAGTAACGTCAAACCAAAATAAGCTAAAATGACAAAAGATTTCTTATAAATTAGGTTCTGTCAATTTGACATTTCCATCTTCGTCATTTGCAGAAAAGGTCGTTTTAAAATTTTTTTAATTTTTTTTAAATTTAAAAAAAAAAAGCCCAGATTTGGTGATAACCCCCGTTATAAAAACGCAAGTAAAGAAGTTAATTCCAAAAAACACGGTAAAGTTCAAAACCAGTATGTGGAAGCAGTTCTGTGAATTTTGCGCAGAAAAGGGATATAGTATTAATTATTACTCAATTGCAATTACACAATTTGCTAAAATTTATTAAACCCCAGAGATTTATTAGAAATAGAATCACCGATCTATTCTCCATTAAAGAAGGTGGCAGAGGAATTTAAAACACATTTCTTTGGACTTTTACGTTTTTTGATATTTTTTTTTAAAGCCTTTGTTTTATTTGCAAAAAAATAACTAATAATTAAAAATTTTTTAAATAAACAAAAAATTTTTTTTTTTAAATTTTTTTTTTAAATAACTATTTT
>JAHBCN010002222.1:0-95823 GCA_019359885.1 Listronotus oregonensis
GCTGCAGCAGCAAATTTTACCATAAAAAAACATAAGTGTTTATTTAAAATATAAATAGCTACACTGCAAGAACGTAAATTTTCAACTAAAAACCATTATTACACGAATTAAGAAATATACAGGGTGTCACAGAGCAACAGCAGATTCCCTAGATTGAAATAATGCAATTGACGCAAACTTGCCTTATCCCAAAGTTGATAATAACTAAGATACAGGGTGTTAAACTTTTAATTTTGTTTTCGTTTTTTTTTTTGAATAATTTTTTAACTAAATTACATATCGGTACAGAATTGGGGTTGGGGGGTTTTTGGGAAAAAAAAATTAAAAATTTTATGCGTTTGATGTTATTAGTAGAGGGCGCCAGCTGCCCTCACTTCTTTCAGATGGCATAACTTTTTTTAAGCTAACTTTTACTGACCTGTTTATTAAATAAGAAGTTACGATAACTACCTCTGCGTCAAAAATGTATACTTTATTTATCTCTTGGAGCAACTGTTTTCAAGATAAACGCACTTTAAAGATCCCCGCAATTTTCCTATAAAAAATGGGTTTCGGCCAATTGTTTTCCAACTTTGCAAAGTAATAGTTTTCAACACACTGATCAAAAGTATTTATGAACACAGAACACCTGGCGCTCTCTACTAGCAACATCAAAAGTATGGACGAATTTATATTTCTCGCCTAAAAAAAAACCAAATCCCCAATTTTGTACCGCTATGTCTATTTGTAAAGAAATTATTACAAAAAAACGAAAACAAAATTAAAAGTTTGACACCCTGTCTCTTAGTTATTATCAACTTTGTGATAAGGCAAGTTTACGTTAATTGCATTATTTTGAACTAAGTAATCTACTGTTGCTCTGTATCCCATTTTTTTGGGACACCCTATATACAATCTTGGGTTTAATGCTGGAAAAAATTGCATCACACCTTGATTTCAACTTATAATATAGAGTACTAATTATAAAGTAGAAAACACATCCAATTTATAACAGTAAAATATTTTTAATAGCATATTTCAATTACCACAAAAAAAAAAAAATAATATTAAGTTGGTTGCTTTGGCATAAAGAAAATAGCTGAAACTAAAATTTATATAATTTTTTTGCATTTATTCAACATATTTAAAGAGTAATTAGGCTGTTATGTAAAGAAAGCTAAAAGCCAATAATAAAGTGCAGGTTATTAAAGATATTTTTTAATAAGGTCAGAAAATAAATAAGTACATTTTATTGTATTGACAGTAGTAATGAAGGCTAGAGTTTGTTTGAAGACGCTTTATGCTTGGGCGTTTTATTGATTAATTGTACTTTTTATTTTTTAATTTATTCGCCAATTTCTAATATAAATTAAAAAATTTGTTATTACTAAAAATAAATACGATTTTTTTTTAATTTATATGGATGGATAAACTCAAAAAAAAGAGCCCTTTTAAAAAAAAATGAATTTTAAGCGCCAAAACGCTAAGAATTGGCGTGCTTGAAAAAGGGTACGCTCAAAAATTGTTAACAATTTTCTTTTAAAACCTTTTTGAAAAAACCCCTTAATGAGGAAAGCAGGGCTATAGTCTGAAATGTTGTTTATTGGCAAGGTGGAAGTATAGGGGGGGACATGAATCTTGGAGCGCTCGAAGTGGTCAAATTTTTCAAAAAATTACTTGATTCAAATGTAAACTATTAGATAAAATAATAAAAATGGTGCATAATAGTTTTTGTGTTTAAATGTCAGAATACTCAGAAATATTATGCAAATTTTATACATTTAAACCCCATTAAATTAAAAAGGTCAAAAAAAATCTTAAAAAAAAACTTTTTTTTTAAAAAACCACTTTTTTTACTTACTGCTGGTTTTTAAAATTTTTATTCACTATTGATATTGTTTTTATTTTACAGTTTTTTTTTTAAAATTTAAAAAATAAAAAATTTTAAATAATCTTACACCTCTCACATGGCTTTGAAGCAAAACAGCCGTCAGATGTCGGTCATGCGCACGGGAAAACTAGCCATGGTCTGCAGATGTTTTGTGTTTGATTGTTTTTTGACCTTTCTTTATTTTCAGGGTTTTTGACATGTTGGTGGTTGTTTTTGTAACCGTGTGGAGTATTTTACATTTTTTCCTTTTTTTAAATTATTTAAAACTTTTGTTTTTTTTTTCTAATCTTGAAGTTTGAAATTTTGACTTTTAAAATAATTGGTTTAAGGTGAAAGCTTTTTTTTTTTCTTCTTTTTTTTTTGGCAAAAAAACTGGAAAAAAGTCGTTTTAGCAACGCCGCTTGGCCCCATGAGAAGTGGCCAAAAATCGAGAGTGATTCCAAATTTTTTTTTTGAAAGTTCTGACATAAACCGTTTTCTGGATTTCGGGATTTTTTTCTAACGTGCGTTCTTTGTTGTTTTGGTAGTTCCGAATGGCTTAGAGCCAACCCATAGGAATATGGAAAGGCCAAATAGTGAGCCAGTAGATGGCAACGAGCCGCTGATAAATTGTGCGTGAGTTGGTAGAATTGTACAAGGGGGTTGGTACTCCCGGGGGACTTTGACAGGTAATGCTGCTCGGGAAAATTTTGGGAAGTTCTCTCTTTTTTTGCTACCAAAGAGACACCTACGTGAAAATGTTCTAAAATTGTTTTCCCCTTTTTTGGGGTTGTTGAATAAATCCTAAGTAAATTCCCGTTTTTTTTGTGCTGTTAGTACTTTTTGGATGAAATGTCACGTTATTCGCTTTTTTGGGAAATTCATGTTTTCTTAAAAAAAAGGGTTATACCACGTGGAAACTTGTATGCAACCCTATTCTTCGTTAAAACTTACGGGGGCTAATGGCTCGTTAAGTTTGGGGAAAAAGGTATGTTTTCTATTTCCCCAGTTTTATCAAATAGCTACTGTGAATTTTTTATCTGGCTTTGAAAACGTATTGTATTCGATTTTGGGGTTATGATAATTGCGTAGTTAATTTATGGGGTTTTCTTTAAATGGATTGTTTTTTTAAGGGAAGAACTTTGTCTAGATTTTTTATGCTAATTGAGTAATTTATGTAAGGGATGTAATTTCTGTGTTTTGAAAGTATCAAATGTAACCATACATAAAGCTTAGACGAGTTGTTTTTTTTAGGGTTCTTTTCTTTCCTTTACTTTCCTTTCGTTTCATTCCTTTCCTTTCCTTTTCTTTTCTTTTCCTGCTTTTTCCTCTTTCATTTCTTCGACTTGATTTTGTGATCCGGCCCATGCTGCTTATGCCTAGTTCCAGTTCAAGTTAATGGATTTAATCCCATGCTTTATGATGAGGATTCAAGTGACAAACCCAAGTTGCCGACATTAGTTGCTGATGACGGACAGCTAGACTACCGTTTCTAAGGCACAACCACTTGCTTCCATAATAACAGGAAAATCACAGTTAAGTCTTAAGTTTAAGAAAATTTTTGTTTATTAATGGTGTTACATTGACTTAAGAGAATGTCGTGTCGATAGTCTAGTCTAGATTTGAACTGAAATTTTTAACAAAAAAACACCTGCTAATCGTTGGAATAGCTTGATGTTACTTGATACCTTCCCTGTCTGACTTAACAGTCATTAACACTTTATTGTCTCGTTACCTTCACTAAAATCTAAAACTAGAATTTGGACATAAGTATAAACATGTGCACTTTTAAAGCTTTAAAGGTTTCCGGAAGAACATTTAGTATTATAGTATACCTTAGGAGTATGTAGTCAATTATTTATAGGACTGTTGTAGTAGGGATCAGATTGGTAGGAACAGTTGGTACTTATGAGTTGTAATCATATACATGAGTACGAGTGTTGTATATCAATCTGTGGTAGGAGGTATAAGATTTATTGCTAATCATTTGGTAATAATCTTAAACGGTTTTAATATAACCCTTTTTAGTTTAACCCTTGACCGGATATAATTTTTTTTTAAGCCTTAGAGCTCTCATATATTTTTTCTATAATTTCCATAACGTCATTCTGCTTAACATTATTATTTTTTTTTAAATTTGTAAGTGCCTATGAAAAAGTTTTAACTGCAACTTATGTCCTTACGTATATGTGGGTAACATAATAGAAGGTTTTCTGTAAAAGTTATAATCTTACGGACTTTGTTATATATAGGATTATATTGTTAACAGTTTATTATTTGTCCTGCTTTTGGTTAAGTAACATTAAATTTGTATATAAGTCCAATTTAGTTTAACATTGTCATATATTTTTCAGTTATTTAAAATGCCTTATTTAATTTTGGTTTAAAAGGCGCATCCACCAAGTTGATAGGAATTTGTTTAAATTATTTTATTATTTTGCGTAATAAACCATTAACTAGTATATTTATATTTTAACTTTTATTGACAATACCCCCCTTCAAGAATGCACTCGTCTTTGTGTAGAGCAGTCTTTTCAAAGTGGGCGATAACGCCCCCTTGTGGGCGTTGGAGGCTTAGAGGGGGGCGGTAAGGGGCCCAGGAAAAATTGGGAGGCGCTGATGTGATTTAAGGAGGCGATGGGTGATTTGAACTTCAGCTATTTCATATTTTAAAATTCACTGAAATTAAAATCCTTCTAGGTACTACACAATATCAATTTAGTAGTTTATATTTGTCCTATTTTATTGTATAAATTTAAACTAAAAATAATATATTTTTTAATATTTTTAATGCGTTTACCACGCTATTTATATCTTAAGATATTAAGTAATAGGTATCAAACACTAAAAAATATTCGTGTCTTTAAGTGTCGAAAGGTGAGGTCTCTATCTCCGAAGCACGTGTATTAAAAAGTCTATATCTATTGTTGCGGCCAAGCTAAGCACTTGCCGAATGCGGGATTTTTATGTATCTAATCTAGTGAAATTAAAGAAAAAATAAAATTGAAAATGAAAGGTTCAATTATAATTTACCTTTGCCGCGAACAAATATTGTACGATTTATTTGTGCAAAACCTGTGTTATAGTCCGTCAACGTTCGTGCGGTCCGTGTTTGCAGGTGCAGGTAGGGGGGGAAACATATTTTCCCAAAAAACAGCCGCGGCTCCGTCCGGCCGGCGACTCGACGTTCCGCCGCAGCACGCATCGCACTGCTTGCCATCCGCCACTCCGCCCGCTACCCCGATATTCAAACAGATAAGAAACTAAAAAATTGTGTTTTGTTAACTGACATTGACTTCTGACATGACTTTTTTAAAAAATAGAAAAGCCAAATAATTTTTCTTTTAAGTTGATATTCCCAGAAATAAAAATAAACTATAAAAACCTATCTATATGGCTAAAAGTTTTATTTACTTTTTTATACATATTTTTAAATATTAAAGGTACCTACACGTGTACCTTTACCAGTAACTATTTTTTTAAAAAAGTCATGTCAGAAGTCAATGTCAGTTAATAAAACACAATGTTTTAGTTTCTTATCTGTTTTAAGTAATATAATCAAATAATTTATGTGCTACACCCGTCCGTCGACAACCAATAAGTTTGAAATAACAAAATATCTTATAACGCGTTGCCAATGTTTTCAAGTAAGTATATTTTCTATTTTTATATAATTTCATAAAAATTATTATTTTATTATAGTACTTAAAACAATTCAATTTTATAAAGAATTAAACCTTTTTATGTCTTTTCATATTTTTTGTTACTATTATAGCCGGAGCAGACTAGCTCTCCTAATAATCTCTAAAAAAAGTATAATTTTAAAAATAATATATAAATACCTTTATTCTGGAGAAAAGCCAAATAATTTTTTTTTTAATTTGATACTCCCAGAAATCAAAATAAACTATAAAAAACCTATCTATATGGCTAAAAGTTTTATTTACTTTTTTTTTAAAACATTTTTTTAAATATTAAAGGTACCTACAAGTGTACCTTTACCAGTAACTATTTTTTAAAAAAGTCATGTCAGAAGTCAATGTCAGTTAACAAAACACAATTTTTTAGTTTCTTATCTGTTTTAAGTAATATAATCAAATAATTTATGTGCTACATCCGTCCGTCAATAACCAATAAATTTGAAATAATATATGTATCTTTTAACGGGTTGCAATTTTTTCAAGTAAGTTTATTTTCCTTTTTTTATATAATTTCATAAAAATAATTATTTTTATTATAGTACTTAAAACAAATCAATTTTATAAAGAATTAAACCTTTTTATGTCTTTTCATTTCAAAAAAAAAAAAAGTTTAATTTTTTAAAATAATATATAAAAATCTTTATTCTGGAGAAAAACCAAATATTTTTTCTTTTTAGTTGATATTCCCAGAAATCAAAATAAACTATAAAAACTCCTAATATTGTAAAGTTACATTATTATTGCTCTCTCTGGTACGAAAAATCTCGTTTAAAATATAGGTTTAATTAAACTTCAGGCGAGACTAATACCTTATTGGGATTTTTAAGGTACAAAAATGGGGGCGCTACAAAATAACTGATTTTCAAAGAGGACGTTAGACGTAAGTATGTATTGTAAACTGTATTCATTAGCCAATGAATAAGTTAATAATTTTTTTCTGAGCTAGCCGAAGCCCTTTTATTAGATAATTATAAATTAAGGATACAATTTGCTGAAATAAATGCATTTACAAAATCATAACATTGTTTTTTAATTTTCCAACTTCAATTACGTTCACGGACCATATAACAAACTAACTTAAGCCAAATCCGATAAAAGTAACATATAGTAATGGAAAAAGCCGCCGCTGTATTTTGTCGGATTTTCCCAGAAGGAACACAATTAACTGTAATCAGATATAATAGTTCATCCTTCATCGATTTCAGATGTATTAGCACAAATGGTACGGACCAAAGCGTTCATTTTTAACGTGAAATATGTTCAAATTACAGATATAACGGGATGAAAACGTTGCTGTTTTATTTTATATATTGGGTAAATTTCTTTTTAATATTAATTGATTAAAACGGTCTTCAGACAATTAGACCGGATAAAGGACATGGCACACATAACATGAGATTCTGGCTCTCGAACGATTTTTTTTTAATTGAGTACCTATGTTGTTTCTTAGATCAATAGGGACATTTTTTTAATGGGACATTTTTGAACAGGCCTACAGGGTGGCCCAAAAAAATCACTGAGAAGTTGAAGCTTAACTGTTTATTAAATTCAATATTAACCCATAAAAAGAGTGAAATTTCGTCTAAATCCAACAGAATAATATTTCATATATTTGTTAGAGTAACAATATTTTGATTTAACATTTTACATGTACAGGGTGCTGCAGTAACGAATAAATAATAGGGATTATGCCAACTAAAATGTTGATATGGTGAAATACTTGTATATATTTTTAGAAATTATACATTTCTGGCAGCCTATTAAGGTAAATTTAAGTTAAAATATTTTGTTTATTGTCCCAAATATACAGGGAAGATTTTTTTAGTTTGTTCCCACAAGATCTTTTGTGACATATAAAGAGGTGTTTTAAAATCTACACATTTTTCTGGCAATTTTTTAACAGAGGTATAATAAAATTAAGCTACCCATAACCTAAATAATTTTCGTGTATATCCACAGGGTGAAGTATCTAGGAGGTTTCATTCACCATGCCTTCTAAATTTACCTATATTTTTAGAATAAGTCGCTGAAAATTTCAATAACGCAAAATTAGCTCCCTTTTTTGACTTGAAGCACAAGAAACTGGCAAAAGTAAAAATTCTGAAGATATATATAAATATAGCATGAAATTAACATACTACTTGGCATAAACATGTTTATTTCTTCGATACTGAAGCACCTGGTATGTGTTAAATGGCAAATCACATTTTTTAACTAATAGCAAGTATGTAAATTATTTTTCTGTTGGATTTAGATGATAAGTCGGGCTTTTTAGGCGCTTCAATTAGTACTAAGGAACAGGAAAGTTTTAACTTCTCAGTGATTTTTTGGGCCACCCTGTAGGTCTGCACAGGAATGTTCTATTTAAAAGATGTTCCTATTGACTTAAAAAACAACATACTTAAATTTTAAAAAATCGTAAGAGATCCAGAATCCCTTTATGTGTGCCATATCATTTAGGTACTTTATTAATTACTTAATTATCTCAAAAGCCAGCAACTATTAAGTTAAAGTGCTATTTATTTTTTATGTAAAATTAAATAAAGAGTTAAAGCTTGGCCAAATATACGAGCGTTCCGTTAAAAAAAAATGTACCCAACAATAAAAACTCTGTTTTCGTTGTTAAGTATGACTTATCCATCCTAAAAATATAGGTAAATCCAGGAGACATGGTAAATGAAACCCTCTAGATACTTTATCCTGTAAAAGTACACGAAAACTATTTTAGTTATGGGGAGCCTAATTTTATTATACCTCTGTTAAAAAATTGCCAAAAAATGTGCAGATTTGAAAACTATGCACCTCTTTATATGTCACAAAAATCTTGTGGAAAAATAAAAAAGAAAAAATACATTTCAAATATCTCTCTATCTTTGGGACAATAAACCAAAATATTTAAACTTAAATTTACCTTAACAAACTGTCAGAAATGTATTATTTCTAAAAATATATACAAATATATCACGATATTAACATTTTAGTTGGCATAATCCATATTATTTATTCGATACTGGACCTCCCTGTATGTGTTAAATGTTAAATTAAATAATTTTAACTCTAAACAAATATATAAAATATTATTTCAATGGATTTGAAATTAATAAACAGTTAAGCTGCAATTTCTGGGTGACTTTTTTGGGCCACCCTGGGCCTGCACAAAAATGTTCCCTTTAAAAGATGTTTTTATTGATCTAAGAAACAACATACTTTAATTTAAAAAAAATCGCTCGAGAGCCAGAATCCCATGTTATGTGTGCCATGTCCTTTATTAAAAACGTATGAATTTTTGAACATGCATTTTTATTTAAAAATTTAAATATGCAATTTTTAGTCAGTAAACCTTAAATCAAATTTAGGCGCTGATCTCTTTAAACAATTTAAATCAATACCGCATGCCAAAATCCTACATTTAATCCGCTTTCTTTGTAAACAGTTTAATTGTTTACTGTGAATAGCACATTCTTAACCAAGAAAAAAAATAAAAAGACCATTTTTCTGCTAAATATTGATTACTGATTAACCTTACTAACCCTAGAAAGATAATCATATTGTGGTCCGGAAAAGATACTCATGTGTAAAATTGACGCGTGTGTAGGTCAAGGTTTATTAATTTATTTCAATAAATCGTATCCTATTATACAGGGTGTCCCACGACGAACCGACGCGGTCGATTTCTCAAAAACTTAGCAACGGAAAATTTTGAAAATTTGGTAGTTTACTAATATTGATGAGAGCAACTTATCTAAAATATTTTTCAAGATGATGGCACTTCCGGTTGTACCGGAAGTCAATGATAACTTCCTTATTTTTAATGGAACACCCTATATATTATTGCATTTTTGGATTTCCCAGAAAATTCTAGATATATTTCGTGTATAATATACTTTACCTAAGTCTAACCATTTTCGACATATCTTGAATTTTATGTCAAAAATGACGTTTGCAGACCCCAAAATAAGGAGAAATTTTTCCTATACGGCACACTCTATTATTTAATTTGAGTTGAATTGCCTTGAAAAAGATATCCAATTTTGTATATTAATTTGATATTTTGGGTGTAAATTAATACAGGGTGACTAAAAATTAAGTACAAAATAGTAACTGATAAAAAACGTAAAAAGTCAATTTTTAAAATGGAAACACCCTACTTTTATATTTTTATCGTATTTATCATTAAAAAATAAGGTAACTTTGTATTTAGTGGTCTATTCCGAAAATGTATAGTTTTTAAAATAATTGACAATTTAACATTTTGTATAGTAAAAGTGCTATACGGTTTTTTAATTTTGTTATTAGTGGATCATGACGGCGGGACGCGGCGAAAAAAAGACAATCGGACGTAGAAACGTCACTATTTAGATTTGACAATTAGTTGTTATTAGATATCAATTATGCCGGGTCGTTTAAACTACACGCACGAAAATTATTTAAATTTGTTTATTATCTACGGTGCATGTAACAATTACGGCACTGTTAAGGCAAAAACTAATAAAAAATATTTATACCAGCAAAAGCCTCAAAAAAATCACCTCTTAAATATTGACTTACAATTAAAAAACACCCTGTATAATGTAAAAAAATACCAAACATGATATTTTATTTCTCGTAAACATTCTATTTTATCGATGTCAATCAGAAGTACCTTTTTTTAGTTTAAGGTTAAAGCTACCAAAAATAATATTGTTAAGCCTTTATCATACAGGGTGTTAAAAAAATTGCTATTATTGTGTCAGAGCTAGTCCGTGTCTGGCAAACTAAATAAGCCAAATATGATTAATTGGGTTTATTTTAAGAAGACTTATTAAGTAAATATCATATTAAAAAAATATTAAAGTTATCTAAAAAACGATTTTCAGGTACGTTTTGTACCTGTATCTCCTTAGGAAAGGCTCGTAGGAAAAAGGTTTATGGGAACTTGTCATAATATTTTTGGGTTTCCTATTAGATTCCGAAAGATTGCCCACATATTTTGGGACACCCAGTGTATAAATATATCTTTTTTAATACTTTAAAACATAAGACTTTTTATGAAATTAAAAATATTTTTAAATAACTTAAAAGATACATTTCTAAACATTGAACTTGTATTATAGGATTGTTAAAATCCCGCAAAAAAAACGGATATAGTACGGTCACGCGCAAGTTTTTTCGGATTGGGAGAAAACCTATATTACAGTTTGGTCGGTCACTAATGTTGTAATAAAAAGTTTGCGCAGAAATGCATTTTCATTTAAGAAATTTAGTCGGGTAATAAAACTCAAAGTTGTCTGCATATTGCAAAGAGCAAGCCGCCGATTAGCAATTTTATTAAATTTAAAATGAAAGCCATGCATTCCCTTTACTATGTTCCCCGCAATTTCTTTATCTAGTTGTGAACCAGATGGTGTCGACTAAATCATCCTTTCCGGGTATATTAAAAGAAATATAAAATTGAGCAGTCTACTTTGACTTCGACGGTTACTCGAATTTGCTAAATAGAATTCAATATAAAAGTTTTTGTGGACCATCGTTTTCTAAAATGCAGGTTTATTAAAAAACAACTTTTGGTTTAAAATTCAATTTGTAGCTAAACTGAAACTATTTGTATGCTACGGAAATATTCTTATAGAAATTTCTAGATCAGTAGCTTAAAGACATATAAGAAATAATAAGAGAATATTTAAACATAATAATTTGGGTCCTAGGTATAGTCTGTCTCATAGTATATCACTATGGCTTTTGGCGGACAATACACCAATAAACCTTTAACGATTTTATTACCTATTGTTATTGGGTAAACCCATTATTTCATGATGGCTGGGGTGAGCCAGGTATTTCTTGAGTATTGACCGTTAGGTATATAAATATTTCGGCTAATATTTTAGTGGCATTGTTGAATAACCGTTTATACTGTGCGTTTTGAAAAAGTTGTTTTACGAGAATATAAACCATGTCGCGTCGAAATCAAAATTTTCAGTAGGATATAAACAAAAAGTAAAAATGTCTATTAAAACTTTAATCAGTAAGGGAGTAATTAAAAGTAGCTTTAAAAGAAACCTGTCTACTTCAAGAACTTTCAGTATTATCGATAAGGGATATTATTAGTAAAGAATTGAACAGAAGAAAAAACGTAGGTTTTATTCTACCGTATAAACAATGTGATCGGACCTAATAAAACGGAAAATACATTTTTCTTTACAGTATGAAAGCGGAAATGTTCCTACCGGATAAACTGAAAAGGAGCTAACGAAGACGAAACCAAATAAATATGAGGTGAACCCCATAAAATTGTTTTAAATGGGATTTAAATATCCAAAATAGACAAAAGACAAGTAGTAGGAATCGCACAGATTACGCATAGAAATTTAATTTTCATCCAAAAAAAATTTAAAAATATAGGTTAGAAAACATCCATAATTTACCTTGATGAAACATGGTTCGATACACACGACACAGTATCCAAAGGATGGGTTGATTCCAGTCAAAACAGTCAGACGAAAGCACCTTCAAATAAAGGAAAACGCATTACCCTAATACACGCTGGTTCAGAAGACAGATTTGTCCCTAACTGCTTGCTGTTGTCTGCAAAGAATAGTAAGGATTCTAGCTTAAATTATCATGAGAATACAGTTGCAGAACTCTTTGAAAACGGGTTTCAAAACAACAACAGTGTTATTGTCATGGATAACGCAAGCTACCACAGCCGTCTGCCACACAAACCACCAGCTTCATGAAGTTCCAAAACTGAAATCCAGGAATATTTGTTAGAAAATGATATTTATTTTGAATTTAGTTACAAAAAAAGCGGAACTTTTGGAAGTCCTAAATTCATATGCAATTAAAAAACAGTATGTATGTGATAATTTCGCTGAACAGGCTGGGCATACTGTCTTACGTCTTCCTCCGTATCACTGTATGTTTAACCCCATGGAGCATTTGTGGAACCAAGTAAAATTAAAGATCAGAGCGAAAAATGTTATACCTGATGATAAAAAATTTAATTACTAACATACCAGTTGAGAGCTGAAAAAATTCAGTACAGCACATTATAAAAATTGAGTACTCTTACATTTCTATACAAAACAACATAAATCTTTCTTTAAAAGTGTTAGACAATGTTATGGTTTCAATAACACAAATCTTAGGACTTCCATTGTCTTTATTTGTTAATTGATACACAACGTTTCGGTTAGTGATGTATCTCCAACCGTTTTAAAAGTTTTAACGTTATCACTTAAAAAACGGTTGGACCCCCTCACTCCAAAATTTGGGTATTTCAATTCAAATAAAAATGGAGCCAAAGGGTAGTGTTATTGAAACTAAATCTTTTTGTAATTAATCTCAGTGGTGACTCTGATAGTAAGACAAATTAGATTTAGATATTAAGATTAAAAATGTAATTATGTATAGATAATATAGTCATACATTTATTAAAACTTTGCATATATTTAATTTCTTAATGTAATTTTAAGATTATACCTACCTAACTAAGCAATAAATTATACATCTTTATATTATTAGAGTCCGTCCCCAATGTTTTGTTCTTTAATACCTACTGATCCGCAGTTTTATTGTTGTCGGCGGGTGTAATCCAAAAATAAAGGCAAAAGCTAACACGGTATACTTTGAGACAAACTTATACTATGGTAGTAAATATTAGGTTTGAAAATTTTATTCTTTGGTTATATTTAATAGTTTGTTTGGCTAACATATTGTTAGCCAAACAAACTATTAAATATAACTGTAAAGGTTTTCTTACCATTAATAATGTGTGTTTTTTATCTTTTAAATTTTTTATGAAGAAAAAATGTTTGGTACCTTATTGACATCGTCAAATTATAAAACCAAGGTAAACTAACATAATGCACGGAAAAAAGAATATACTAAATTTAAGCATAATAATATTAGTTTAAGGTTACCTTAGCTTTGTATATCCCCAAGACTATATTGTTTTAATTTGAGAATTTAAAATCTTCATTTAAATTTATTTAAATTAAATATACACATCGTTATTTGTAACATATGAAAGATTTATTTTTATGCATGCAATTGAATCAAATTGTTACTATAAAGATTTAGAATGAATATATCAGTAGCTCAGCATAAGTCGAAAGTTTCTTTAGAAATAAATATATGATTTTGTTATATTGAAGATTCTACCGAATTTGAAAAGTTAATTCGGAAATGTTAGTATGTTTAAATAAAGCACAACTTCTCAAAGCAAAATTACGACCTATTTAAAATAAAATATCGTACTTTAAATCTGAGCCTACAATTTGTATTTCTAAGAATATGATATACTCAAATAAATATTAAATCTTTGGTATAAGTAGGTTTTGTTTTATTTAGTGATATTGTAATATTAACATGAAAATATTAACTTTTTAATTTAATAATTTTAACATGTTCGGTTTAATATGCTGACATTTTTAGAACTAAAATATGTACAGGGTGTAACAAATTCGAGTGTATCCATGGGGATCTTGGAAACCATGGAATACGAAGTCGGTTAAATTAAGGAAAAGTTGCGCATTTACTTGCCCAACAAAATGCCGTTTAAAATGTGTCAGATTTCCGAATAATTGCAAAGATATACGGGAAAAACCAAAATTTTGAAAAATGTATTTTATTTTTTTCTAACCCTATTTATTAACCGATTTTAAAATTAATAACACATTCACATAGCCACTTTATTTCCGCTAAATATTAGTGTTTTTGGATTTTCCATTCAACGTTTCGTTTTCTGATGACCATCATCAACTTTATTTTTCTTGTGTACGCCAAATAGGATCTCTTTCACTCATTACTTCTTGAGCTAAGTACCGAACCACAAATCTGATATGCAAGTGTGATACATCGTTGAATAGGTCATTCAATAAGAAACTCAAAACTAAAAAATTCCATTATGGCGTCCACAACAAAAATAAAGTTGATGACGGTCGTCATAAAATTAAACGTTGAATGGCAAATCCAAAAACACTAATATTTAGCGGAAATAAAGTGGCTATGTAAATGTGTCATTAATTTTAAAATCGGTTAATAAATAAGGTTAGAAAAAGATCAATTTTGAAAATTTTATTTTTTTCGTATATCTCTGGAACTATTCGGAAAAATAACACATTTTAAACGGCATTTTGTAGGGCAAATGAAATGCGCAACTTGCACCTTAATTTAACCAACCTCGTATCTCTTACGGTTTTTAAGATCCCCATGCATACACTCAATTTGTTACACCCTGTATAATACATTTAAAGAGAAGCTGCTGCACCAATAACTGAATACATATTTTTTTAACGTGACCGGATATTTTTCCGTATTCAGTCAATTTTAGTAAAATAATGTTGTATATGACCTCAACACTGTTGACCTACACAACGTTACTTTCATTAAAATTGGAAATACGAAAAATATACGGTTACTTTAAAAATAATAAAAATCCATTATAACGTTTAGCTAACAATAATATAGTATACAATTTTTTAAAGTTTTTTCGCTGTGTTAAAAAGTCCACTATAATTATAACAGGTTTCGCTGACAACTACAAAAAAACAACAGGTAAAAATCTTAACGTTTATTAAAAAAATATCTTGCTGAAGCTTTTTAAAAATCTGTTAAATAACAAAATATAATTTTCATTATAGAAGAATTAACTTTAAGTTCTACTTTCTTGGAAAAAGAAACAGTCTTGTTCTCAACTTCGTAACGAAATAAAAATCAGTTCAGCTATTTTTCTTTGAACAGTCTTTCGAGGCCCAACCAACGGGATTACTTTTTTAAGAAGGCCTTCGGACAACTCTGGCAACTGGTCTTCCTCTGACATTTTCTAAAAAAATAAAATAAACATTCGAAATGCTAAAATTAAAATATTAAGCAACACATTTTTCTGTAATAAGTAAATAGGTGCGTATATCAGATTTCTATACCAACATACAGATAAATAAAAATAAAATATAAATAAAATGCATGTTAAAATTTAATTTAAAAGTAAATTAACTCCTTTCCTTGAAGGTGTTAGACAATGTAATGGTTTCAATAACACTAGAATCTTGGACTTTCATTGTCTTTATTTGTTAATTGTTACACAACGTTTCGGTTAGTGATGTATCTCCAACCGTTTTCAAGTGATAACTAAAACTATTCCTAAAAGCTACGACTTATATACTATCCCTTGTTCACCGAAGCTTGACCGACTTTTCACGGTTCAGCACCGGCTGCCAGATGTTTGAAATATCGATGCTAGGCTTGCTAAATGCATTTTTGTTGTTTAAAATTATTACAGCTCCTTTGAATTTTCTTTTCTTCCAGTGGGTTTCTTTATAAATAGTTTTTTGCTTCCGACCATTGTATGCGGTGTTGTTTTGACCAAGCGTGTTCGGCAATCCCAATCAATCGTGTTCCCTCCCCCAAACGGCGTTTAAATCCCAAACTACTCTAAGAAGTATTCTTACTAAGACGAGGCCAGAAAACAATGTTTCAAATAAGGACTGTATCTACCAAATTCCCTGTGAATGTGGTGAGGTATACATCGGGGAAACAAAGAGACCACTTGAAGTTAGAGTTAAAGAACACAAAAAACATACGGAACGAGGTAAAACGTCGAAGTCAGAGATTGCCGAACACGCTTGGTCAAAACAACACCGCATACAATGGTCGGAAGTCGGAAGCAAAAACTATTTATAAAGAAACCCACTGGAAGAAAAGAAAATTCAAAGAAGCTGTAATAATTTTAAACAACAAAAATGTATTTAGCAAGCCTAGCATCGATATTTCAAACATCTGGCAGTCGTTGCTGAACCGTGAAAAGTCGGTCAAGCTTCGGTGAACAAGGGATAGTATATAAATCGTAGCTTTTAGGAATAGTTTTTAGTTATCACTTGAAAACGGTTGGAGATACATCACCAACCGAAACGTTGTGTAACAATTAACAAATAAAGACAATGAAAGTCCAAGATTCTAGTGTTATTGAAATTAACTCCTATACATACATACAGGGGCGACAAACTACAAGTACAAAGTGTTTTAAATATAATTATTTCAAAAAACTGTTTCTCAAATCGTATACTAGGTTTTACTAGGTACTCCTAAACATTTAACTAAAAAGGTAAAGATACTCAGGCTTATACAATATATAGAAAGCAAGATACATAATATATATTATTATTATAAATTTTATTTGTAAGATTTTTTTTCAAACAGGTGCAGTTTCGGGTACCTATAGGCTACAGGGAGTCAAAGTTTTAAAATAATATACTTAACTAAAAAATTTTTTAGAATATTTGTCAATTTCACTTACCCAATTCCTACCGGGGTTTTAAAAAGTAACGCGCCCAATGCCTTTAATTCCATTTAAGTTTTTTTTTAATAGTTAAATAAGAAATTTTTTTTTTAAAAAATAATGCCTAAAATATACAATTTATTAGACATGTAGGTAGGTATATGTATATATTGTTTGTTAGGTATACTGAATTTTATCACACTCTGTACTCAGATTCTGTAGCCTGTAACAAAAATTAATGGTTTATACAATGTACTTAGTAGTGTTTTTAATCAGTTAATATCTAACATTTTATATAAACATGTTTAGTTACGAAACAAAAGGTATGCTCCTATAGGTAAGTTTATTTAAATAAAAATGCCTGTTTTGGTGACAATTGAGATCTATCGACATTTGGGTTTTTTTGGACAACAGTTTTATAAAACAATGGTGTAAATTCTTACCTAGGTTTGGATAACACTATCACATCCCCACTGTTGTAAAATGTCTTAGGGCCGCTTGCACCGATTGAAATTTAAGCTCGGCTTTATTAAGCCAAATTAAAAAAAAAGCTTGACTTATATTTAGTTTGTTGAACCGCCATAATTTTTAGCGGGTTTTATTTGTTGGGCAAATAAACTATTTTGGCAAAATAGTTCATTTTTTCACCTTCAACTACCTTCACACGGAAAAGATTTTGAAGTTTAAAGTTACGTCAAGCACCTCATGGTTTATGTTTATGTTTATTTTCTGGCTTGTGATGATTAGATGTTTAGCAGGCTACCAAAATAAGCGACAGTAGAAGACAACGCGGTACCAATTTTTTAAATGAAGAAAGAACTTTGAATATATTGCTAAAAAAAAAATCATTGAGAAAAAACACGACCAGGCCAAATTGGGGAAAAAACCGTTTTGGATAAAATTTGGGGGCGAATTTAACGCTATTTTCACCTGATGGGTAAAACAGAAACTGTGCAACTTTAAAAAAAAATTTTTAATTTTTTCTTATCAGCCAATTTTATTGAAATTTAGTATACTGGATTTATTGTGGCGCTAATCACGAATCTAAAGTCAAGTTGTGTCGGAAGTTTTAGTTTTTAAGTTATAACCCCCTAGTCGGACCCAACCTCAAAGCACAAACTTTCCTAAAATCTCTCATTCTTGAACCTGGTCACAGCCAAACTGAATGATTTTATGGTAGATCCCTTTTTTATTTTACAGGATAAACTTATTTTTCCGATTTTTCCCCTTAGTTTTATTAAAAAACACATTTAAAAATCCTATTTTTTATATTAAAAACAATCAACGAAATTATCTGGAATTTTTAGACAGATAATTGGGGAAAAACTCAAAGGCGCCATATTTAAAATTTAAATTGTTTTACCAGATTTTAATCTTTTGAAAAAAAAAAAGGTGCATTATGATAAGGGAGCAAAGGACCCTGCAGTTATATTGCAAGGTATTTTTATTTAGAAGTTAGATAATAATAAAGGAGGAAGGGGCCGCATTTTCCTAATTTTTGGATTTGTTGATGAGGTATATATTATATAGATAATTGACAGTTTTTTTTTAAACAAAAAAACTAATACAATTAATGTAAATTCCTATTTTACACAATTAAAATTTAAAAAGTGGGCACTTTTCGATTGTTTTTCAAGTTGTACCACGGCTTACAAATTCCAAAAATTTTGTTCATTTCTTAAAAGTAAAAATATTTTTCTTTTTTGGTGTTTTTCTTTTTAAAAAATTAATAATAAAAAAAATTAAAATAAAGGAATTTCAGAAAAAATTTTTGGTTTTTAGGTCTGTGTAGGGGGGTTTTAACTTAAAAATCAGAAGTGTCCAACAAAATTTGGCTTCAGATTCGTAATTGGCGCCCCCCAAAAACCCTGTATACTAAATTTCATCGGCTGTGGGCCCATAAGTAAAAAAAAATTCCAATTCTTCATTCAATTCCATTTTTTTTTTGGAACAAAACACACGCCATTAATCAAATTGACAAAAAACGCAAATATTAAATAAAAAATTTTAAGTTAGAAAACCGGGCTTTTACACTTAACCTTTAATTTTGGCGGCTTTTAATAAGCCTCGCTTAGAGCTCTTTGCAAGTTTAGTAGGCGGTGGGATATTGTAAAAAAACCAGTTTAATTCAAAGCTAATTAAATTACGATCGGTGCAAGCGGGGCCCTTAAATCCCTTATTTAAAAGTACAAACACCCAAAACAAAAAACGTGCAACGAGAGTAGAACAGTCCGATTAAATTTCGTTATACCCTTCACTTGATCTATAATCACAAGAATGACCGGGAAACCAAGCACCGCCAGTTTCCGGTGCCAATCGGGGGGCATCGTAGGGGATTTTAGAAATGAAAATTTCCGAATTTCAAAAATTTTATATTTAGATTATATTGCAAATATATTCTAAATTGGGGGAAATCCAAATGTTTCAAATTAACATACAATTCTTTAAATGATATGTCATTTTTAAATTTTAAATGACCAGTTTTTATTTTAAAAGTAACTGAAATTCAAAGTAAAATTATATGTTATTTTAAACTAAAGAACAAAGAAGTTCAAACCAAAATCATGAAAGTCTTATTTAGACTGTATTTTAAAGTGAAAAATATTCTGAGATATGAAATAATTTTATTAATCATTTTGAAATATTTCTTTTACGGTGGCTTTCTTCAAATAAGAATCGGTAATCTCAATTAAATAAATATAAACAAAAATATCTAAATACTCTATTTGATAATATGTTTTTTTCTGTGTGTGATGAATTTTTTTTTAATATATTGGGCTAATAAAAAATATATCTTTATTCTTAAAATGTTATATAAATCTTAACTTTAGTCCAATAATATATTATTATGTATTTTGTCCCTTACTTGTACTGTGAAAAGGAAAATTGAATAAATTAAAATCTCTTGAATTTCTTTCAGCAATTCTAAATTATATAGAGGATAAAAGAAATGGTATATCCATCATATTGGTAATATGCTTAAAAATTATTTTCAAGTAAGAAACAATTGTGTTCTTATATTGTGCGCTTTAAATGGTGTCATTTCAACAATTTATTTTTGGACTAATTTATTTATTTTAATATGATCGATGCATGCTATTAATACAGTGTGTCCAAAGAGTCTTGGTACGGAATAATATCTCCGAAGTAAGTAAATATAGATAAAGTCAATTTTAGCGAATGCATACGTATAAAAAAATCTACTTTTTTACGCATTTACAAGTTTTTCACCCTTTTAGGGGTGGCACCAGGGGGTTGTACCCGCTGGTGCCACCCCATGCTTCCTCTTGATAATTTCGATTAGCTTGTCCATACAAAAAAATAATTCATTTGGTCTTCATTTGCGCGAACCATATTGAAAAGTATAGAATCACAATTATTAGCAGCATAAACAGATAGCGCTGGTCAGAGATAATAGAGAAATGTCGTAAAAAAATTATTTACAAAACGTGATAATAAATAAATTTTTTGTTGAATAAATTTAATTTGTTTTATTTGGATGCTAGACCTCTAGTTTGTGCAGCAATGATTTTTTTAAAGGCCTTTAAAAAGAGCTCAAGGAAGTCTAAAGGTGTATGGAAGCCCAATGCTATGGCCCATTCGATCCAAAAATGTCCAGCCCAGTATGAAAATAACAGTCAAAGTTGGCCCCGCCGATTTTGTGCAATAACGAAACTCCACGAAATAATTTAATGTGTTGCCTACTTACACACTGATAAATCTGTGTGTAGTTAGGCAACACATTATACTTTTATTGGAGCCGTATTAGTTTCGATTGTTTTGCTTTGTGTGATTATATTTTGTGGTTGCAGAAGTTTTTTTGGATTGATAAAAACCTTCTTATTTTAGTGATTAGTGTTTATTAAATTGTGACTATAATTTTGTGTTTATTGTTTGTTACTTATAATATCGTAACAAACTGACTAGAGGTTGTATGGTTTTATCTTGCAAATCTAAGGGTAACATACCCGACATTTTTTACTTTAGGTAAGTATTTCTTATATTTAAATTAGGTGCTTCTTATGAGACGATTTCATAGGAAATAGCAGTGAGAAAAGTAAGGCAATCTTAACTATCTTTTAGATGATTTCCACAATGTTTGTGTATTTTTGTGGTTTATTAAAAAGCAATAAGGTTTACATTTAGGTACTTTTATTTCATTTAATAATTTAGTACATTCTTTTAAAGGATCAAAATTATTAATTACTGGGCAGACCAGGCAAATTTTAATATATACAGGTCCCTCTAATTGAATGAAAGAACAATTTTATGTTAAAGTTCCTTTTTTCTTTTTCTGTATTTGTTTAAAAAGAAATTAGATTTTTGGTTTCTTAAACTTACATCATCAACTTTTTAAGCTCGACATACTGTAGACACATAATATTTAACGGTTACTGTTACAATGGATACCTAGGTACCAAAGGTTACTAAACATTTTTAACCACTGTTATTCTGTCTCATGAATGTACAATCACAATGTTAGGATTAGATTAAACTCATTTACACTATCTTGCCCTTCTTTTATCACAAAATTGGTGATAAGTACATGAAACTATCATACAATGTTTGAAATTTATTTTTAAAAAATCCTGTTTTTATTTATTTACAAAGATTTTTGGTAAAAATACAAAACTCCCAAAAATATCGACCATTTAAATAGAAGGCTGTAAAGTGGCGCCATCTATTCTTTTATATTATATCAGATGATATAAAATCCAATATTACACAATAATTTTAAATATTCTATGGTACTATCGTTTAATAACCAACAATTTTATGCAAAAAATTAAAAAAAAAACAGTGAATGCTTCAATTTGACATTTGATGATGTCAACTTTATAGATAGTAAAAAAGAATTATGGAAGTCCGGCTCTGACCTACTATTTATTGCGCAAACTCCGCGGGGCCCATCCCCCGATTCCCGCTGCCCTGCACGCCTGGACAATTTTGTTCTAGAGTATTGGGCTCCATACACCTTTAAACTTCCTTGAATGAGCTACATATTGACATAGGGTTCCATTTAATTTTTTTGGGTGCAACTCTCTGATGCAACCCCTGCAAGGGTAAAAAAATTGTAATGCATGATGCAGTAGATTTTTCGCCCACAAATTGGCAATGCTAATCGACGCTTTTGATCGCCACGATTAAAACTGCTTAAAAAGACCGAGGTCTATGGGGGCCTTTTAGAAGTATTTTTTTGCCTCGGCTTAAATTTTATAAAAATATTACTGAAAGGGATGCCAATTTAGAGGTTTTTTCCCCAAATTTGGGGGGAAAAAAGTGGGATGAGATTTTTTTAGGGGTGCTATATCTTTAGGGTTAACTTTAGGGATTTTTATAACTTTAAATATAATTTTTTTTTCAAATGTTAAATAAAGCAATATAAAGGTGTAATAGTATAGGCCCTGGATACTCCAATCTAGCCAATCATATTCATTTTTGTACATACCGCCTTAGCGACATCTAGTCAAAAGAGATTTGTTACTTAAACCTTTAGATAATTTATCAATAAAAAATATTCAAAAGTGTTGCTAAATGAAATTATTTATTGATTATTTTAAATGTATTATTTGTTTAATGATATTTTATTATTTATTAATTATTTTTAATGTATTATTTATGTAAAAATTTTGTTTACTTATTTTATAAATAATGACATTTTTTAAGGGGAATTCCTAGTAATTGTGGGGATTTTGGAGGTTTTTGATTGGTGCTTTAGGGGGATAAATTTTTGAGAGTTTGCAACACTGATTACTGATATATACGCAGTGACAATGGAAAATGACGCCAAGATCATTGTCAAAACTTTTTTGGTGGACCATTATTTAAGCTCGTTGTAATATTTTTTGTTTATATGTGATGTTAGATTTTCTGAAGTTTAGGAACAGCCTATTGTTTTTACAATATAAAAAGCTTTTTAAATTATTGCTGCAACTCAATGCAATTATTTTGTAAGAAAAAAACTACTTTTACTTACTTAAAAGAAATTCATTATATTGGTATTGCATATGATAAAAAAACTGGCTGCTTAAAGGTTGATTCTCATTATACTTTCCGTTTTCGTTTCCTTTTATATCCGTTTCGTTTACATAAAATAATATTACATTGAAATAAATGCTTTTATGCACACCTTCCTTTCCGTTTACATACTGTTTCCAAAAAATTCCGGCCGAATTTACCATTTTTTCTTCAGGTCCATTTTATAATATTATTTAAATAAAATAAAGTATTAAATTAATGTAATTTACTTTTTAATTAACCTAAATTTTGACATTAAATTAAGCATTTATTATAATGTCAATAAAAAATTGCTTCAATTTAATTTAACAACCAAAATTTGTTGATCTAAACGATACGGTATTTCGACCTTTTTTACTTTAACCGCCAAACGTTTATAGTTTTTTTGGGTAAATTTAAACTTCTAGAATGGTTTTTATTTTTAAAAAACTTATATTTTTTTATGACAAATCATAAATATAACGCCATTAGGCAGACAAACGTGTAATTTTTTTTTAAATTAAAATAACACTGTCCACTTAAGAACCTTAAAGCATATTAATTTATCATAGTTATTTCGTGAATTCAAGTATTTAATGACAACCACCTTAAAGCTGTTGATGCAATTTGCGATAAATTCTGCACTAATCTGTTCCCCTAAAGAAATCCACAAAAAAGTTGGTCATACTTTGGTCATTGGAGGTACTACCGCCATCACGTAAACCATTAAGACACCTGTAGAGAAGCAACATATCTACTTAACCCATATTTTTATAAGATTTGCTTTAATTGGCTTGTGTATTATAAATAAATGTATCTTAGTTTTTAGCTTCTAAAGGTGGGTATCCATTTAACGAAGCCGCTACCCGAAGAGACCGCACGTGGGGTCCAGAACCTAATCCCGCGGCAAAAATAAAGAAAAAGTACCGCGCGGCTGCCGCACTAAATAGATACGCACCTTAAGAAAGGTTATTGTTGACCCATGACACATTTTTTAGTAATTTAAAACCTTTTAACCAATTTGCTGGATTAATTTTGTTTTTCTGTAATTTGTAAAAATAAGATAATTTATGTCCACGAATTGTACAATTCGGCAGAATTAAAACCCTTTACCTTTAAGAGTATTAAATAAAGTATTTACCCGAGAGCAGGTGCGCCCCCTTTTTTTTTAAACTAACGCATTTGCGAGGCGCTGGCACGCTGATGAGCTTAACTACCGTAACTGATGCGAGAATCCTACAACCACAGTTTCTTCTAGCTACCGTGGGACAACGACGCCCTGCCAACCTGGCTAGGCTAGAGAGAGTTGCCGCTGAACAGCGGCACATGCGCAGTCTTCTACTGTTACTATCACAAATGGAGCCCTTTGGACTCCACCCCGTGTACTACACATGTTTTAGTCTTTTTCTCTGGTTTATGTTTGTTTTATATGTTACTGCATCTTCTATGATAATTTACGATTTATGGTATTAGCTTGGCAGACAACACAATCAAGCGTGCAAACATGCATCGTACTCTGAAGTGTAGACATTAACAAATTAAAAAGAAAGCTACAGTCTTTTTTACAGTTTGGTCACAAGTGTCATCCACATTGTCGGAATGGTACTCTCAAAAGGTATTTAAATGTAAGTTAAAAGTACCCTGCAAAAAATGCGTAAAATGTGTTTACAAAGATATTTATGAGAATAATTTATATACACTTATAATTAAGGAAATAAAGCACAGACCCTCCGAATTTTATGTAGTAAGATGGATCGAGATGCGGTTTTTTGCATTCGATTTGTGAGATAAATCTAGGAAGGATGTCTATATGATCATAAAGAAGTGAAAATGACATTGTTGCAGAGGAAAAATGCATTTTTAAAGTGCATCTCGTAATGTTAAAAAATAAAAATTTTATAACTCGGAAAATATTAACTACTTGGGAGTTTTTGGGATCGCTGAATACAAATATGACAACAACGGTAATTTTAGAGATACCTAGTGAACAAGGTAACTGATTACCAAGCTGTCTTTTAAAGTGTTTTGTAAAATTGATTACAAAATTAGTCGAATCTCGTTGGATCAGCGAAATCATGCGACGTCGGGCACGATTATTAATTGGATAGGTAACTGCCAGTGAATACCATGTACGGTTAGGTGGGGTTCCGAACCCACGTCTAAACTTTCGGTCCTGTCTGACTGACATTACCCAGACGTTACTAGGGATTATTCAGAGGAAGTAGTTATTGGCATAACGGCCGCGGTGGCACTACCGCGTTGTTTAAAAGATACTTTTAAATGCAATATACAAGTGTGGAAAGTTCAAAACCGAACATGGACGTTTCGCAAGTAAAACAGAGAAAACAAATTATCCACCAAAACAGAGTAAGAATAAATTTGAAATTAGACATACGCCCAAAATAGGTTAAACTGCGTGCGCTCGATGCAGCTTGACTTAGGATGTGGGGAGATAAATATGCAGGCGGGAGCGGGCGGCGGTAAGTCCGAGTTAAGAACACTAAGGCTGGATCCACACTATAAGGTCTATCACAGTTCGTTGGCGGTACGATCTCGGTCTGGTAAAATTTAATCATGTTCACATTAGACAATCGGACTCAGTTCATGGTTCAGTCTTAAACCGTCAATAATTGAAGTCGGATGTATTAGGTTTATAATTAATAATAAAATAAACGTTAAAGTATTTAGTTCCTTGTAATATTCGCGGCCGAAGAATGTCATTGGACTTTTCGATTGAAGAACTAGCAGTTATATCTTTGATTCTCGATAAAGAAGATTATATTATCAACCCAAAAAAAAAACATGAAACCAGGAGAAGAATGTGGGTGGATCCAAGTTTACTGAAACGAAAAACGGAAGGAGAATACTACTCCCTATTCTAATTTAATTAATGATAAAGAAATTTTTTTACAATACCGTCGAATGGATTGGAGTACGTTTAAAATGATTTTAAAGAAAATCACCTAAGAAATAGAAAAATAAACACAAAATTTCGGAAAGCGATATGTACATTATTTACAGTTAATGCAATTGTCGCTTTAACGGGTAGTAGCTGACTGAACCGGAAACAAAAGAGCATTCGTACTTTTCGATACATGTCGTGACAAGTTCGATCTCGCTCAAACAAAATTTCTTCAAGACTGATCGCGACCGGAATGGGATTCGATCGAAAATTGACTGTTACGGATAGTATGAATGCACACATTGTTTTTCATTTAATAATATTTTACCAGACCGAGATCGGACTTCGAACGAACCGTGATCGACCTTATAGTGTGGATCCAGCCTAAACTAGAAATGCCTTCCCGAGAATCTCAGACCTGCAAATCCTAAACGCTTGTCTAAGATCGCCGGTTTTCCCTGTTCGAAACACCGATGCATAAGCGCTTGATTGGAGCATCGACACATTGCGAAGCTTTGTCTCACTTCTCTCACACAGTTTAAGGGGTTGTCTGTTTTAGTTTGATGCATTACACTTTATCTCTATGTTCGGTTTTGAATTTTCCACACCTGTATACATGTTTCGATACTTGGATTGCGTTGACGGAACGGGGGAATAGAATGGGTTAAACATCTAAAAACCTGGTACCTTCGGTACCTAGTAGTGAGGCCCCCATACAAGCCGCGGTGAGCTGTTAAAAAAGATTTTAAAAAACCCAAGGGTTATTAGATATTTTTGGATATTCGATAAAGCTTTCCGCAATGCCTCCCCATAGAAGTGAGTTTGCTCCCTTCAAGGATTTAGGGTTGACACACTCTTTTTCTAAAAAGCCTATAAATTGCTAAGAAGATTCGTTACCCATATCACAATACGGACGCCGTTTTAATGCCATACAATATCAACTTTTTTTAAGAAACCTTATAGGGTTTTGTTTTACATACTATTGCCCATGCAGATTGCCCTTAATAATAAATAATGTCATCATTTTTAATGGAATTCCGTCATTTCTAGACTTAAAAGTATAAAAATTGGTTTGTAAGCTATTAGTTTCGAATAAAAACGATATAAGTTTATATAGAAAAATCGGCATTTTTAAAGCTGTTAATATGGAAGTTGGTAATTGAGCATCTCTTTTACCCAGAAAAATAGAAGACCTCAGCTTAGAAAGCATTTTAGAAAACTTCCCTCTAAATGGATAGAATAAAGGATGAAAGTTTGTATGTAATTTCTTCATTTAGGACTTAGAAGTAGAAAAATTGGTATATAGGCGATTGATTAAGATTTAAAATGATCTATTTTAAAATTTTGGAAGTTAAGTCCCTTGGAGGGTTAGAAAGAGGAGAAAAAAAATAGGTAATGGTAGGGATTTTAAAACTTTCATTTCCTGAGGGTTTAAAAGGGGGACTGGAAGTATATGGGAAAATTATACTTACCTATTTAGAAACGCCATTGATATTAGAAAACAATACCAAATAAAATACGATGAAATAAAAATTGCTCAATCAAACGACGCGCGCTACGCCATGGAGTGTGTGACGGAAGAGAGAGCGCGGGAGCGTGATGTGATGTGACGTAATGGAGTGGGAGGGGTGGAGAAACATCCCTCTAATACGAAAAAAAAAAAGCCAAAAGTATGTAGTTAACGAGGGCGAAGCTGCGGGCACAATGCTAGTAGTTACATAAAAGCTTATTCATTTTTTACCAGTTTACGTACGAACAGAACCTCATATGGTGTATTTTAATATTAAAATTATTATTTTCACTTTTAGAATACACCGGAAATTGTAAAGCTAATACTTTATTTGTTGCTACAATCCTTTTTTTTTATTATTATAAGATACATAAAAAATATAAAAGAATGCCATTACTTAAGAGACAAATATAAGTAAAATTTTCTTTTGTTAGAATATATATCTTTTATATACTTTCGACTTTATATCGTATAAAGGACTATTAGATAAAATATACCATAAAAATCCCAATTGCATTTAAATTTTTAGCATCAACACTTCGGCACGCTATAAACAAAAAGTTTTAAAATAAAACGAAACCGAGTTTTTATAGCTACAGTCCTGGATCCTTTTCACATTTTCGAGGAGAATTGCAAAATTCATGCACTCGCCGCAATTTATTTTCTCCACATACATTTCGTTTCGACTTCGGTTTCGAAGCGAGCAAAATAGTTTTCATATTATTGCGTGGAGCGCCTTACTGGGGAGACGAAATATGTTTATGCTAAATACCAATAGGATTTATGAAATAAAAAGCTGCTTGCCCTTTAGCTCGTATTTCTCCCTTTTTAGTATTTAAAATGATGTATTGATTTAACCTTCTTCTGGGTTTCCTTTTTGTGGGTCTTCTTGGTATTTTTTTTATCAGAGACTATACTTTGATGCTTTTATTAAACTAGTATTAAAAATAAATTGTTTTAAACTATTTTTCTATAGTGTATAGGGAGAAAAAAGGTGTTTGACCTTCGGCTTTTTGTACAGCTTCAATTTTTATGAAAATTTGAAACTAAGTTGCTTTTACACTTTAGATCAAAGTTTATATATGCTTGAAGTGTGCTTTTTATTTTAGGGGGTAAAAATCACTCCTTGTTCTAAAAAATTAAAAAATCATGGAAATAGACAGTAGTAAAATAAAATGATAGCTAAATATGTAGATTGAATATACTTTTATGTTTGTGAGTTGTTATAATTTACAATATATTTGTAACGCTTTAACCCATAAAAATCACCCTTAATAACAAAACCAAAAAAAAATTTTTTTGTTTATGTTAAAGATATTTAAAAACGCTTATATTGTAAAAAAATATTTTAATAGATAACCCTTAAATAACCACACCTCATGAGATTTACAAAAAAAAATGTTTTTGTCAAATTAAAATAATTCGATGATACATATATTCCCGGAAATGAAGTTTAAAAAACCTCACAATTTTTTTGTCCTGCATCAATTTGCATTAAAAGTAAACTTAAATATAAAAATTTATTAACACAAAAATACATAGGCAAGAATAAAATTTATACAAACATACGACTGCTCCGAAGTGGGCTATTCAAATTTTTCAAAAGAAAAAAAAATGTTTTTTTAAACATAGCTCTTTCATTTTTATTAATAAAAAGTTTTTTTTTAAATGATTTTGTAGGGTTTTTTTAGAGCTACAAGGCTATGTAAATTAAATTGTTAATTTCCTTAGTCTTAAAATGGGCTGAGTTTAAAGGGCTTGAATAAGGTGGTGCTTGCTCGTAAATAGAGACTTTAAACGGCAATATATCGCTAAATATTTATCGTACAAAAAATCTATAAAAAGAAAAATCTTTGTAATCAAAAGGGCTTCAATTCGGTACTTTAGCATTTTTTTCGTTTTTTCAGTATTTTTGAAGTTATTTAAAAAAAAGGCTTTTTTACTTAATTTTTCTAAAATTGGGCATTTTGAATTGGTTAAACTTTTAGGATATACTAATAATATATATATATATATATATATATATATATATATATATATATATATATATATATATATATATATATATATATATATATATATATATATATATATATATATAAAGAATCGCAAAAGGATAAAGATCAATTTTCATTGGGAGGGTAGTTAGCGGGTTGTTTTCACTGATTTTTTTCGTAGAAAAAAGTAGGGACCGACCTTATTTTTATCATAACTTGCTAATTTTTATTCTAAAACTTTTTTTGTTTTTTAAAAAAAGGTCTAATTATATACTTTAAAAAAGACTTAATAAATTTTCCTTAAAAAAGGGAAAGTTTTCCCGCTATGTGACTTTTATACTTTCAAATTTAGTATTTGACAAACAAAAGCTTACCATTGGGAAGCCATAGCTCGGTTCGTATTGCAACTCTAAAAATGTTTATTTTTAGAGTTATTCTGGAAATACCCGTTAAAAACGTCAATTTTTTTATCGAAAAACTGTAACTTTCAATCGCGAATAAATAAAAAAATAATAATTTTACGAAAAAAATGTATAGAATATTTTTTACTAAGAATTACTTTTTTATCGATTCCTGTACTTAAAATGTAAAAAATTTTCACCCCCCAGATAGGGTGGCATCCACCCCCAGGACAAAAGCACCCCTCTGCTTGATATAAACTTCGATCCTTGGTCTATTCCCTACCTTCTGTAAAAATTTCAGGTAAATCCATGTATGACAAAAAAATTCCGAGCCATAATGCTCCTGTACTATTGTTACTGTTATAAAAATATACATATTTTTATACTTCTTCGACAGTATAATTTTAGTCTTAGTGAAGTAGTTTTTCACTTTTTATTTCACACTTATTTTATTTAAGTAAATTTTAACATGAAAACGTAGATTGTGATATATTGTGGTATTAATATTTAAAAATTATATAATTACTAAACAATATCTCTGGTATTAACTAACTACTAGGCTTATGAAAAGAGAGTAAGTGTTCAGGCGTAAAACGCAATACATAAAAATTAATTGCTGACACAAATTTATCTATGTACTAAGTTAAAATAATGTTACTTACTTACCCTATTTAGGGCAGAGTAATGATCGCATTCTTAAAGTTAGCAATGGACTTAACAGTTGTTAAAAGGGTGAAAACTTTAAAAACTTGTCAACGCAGCACATTTTTAAATATTTTATTGTAACTAGAAAACAAGAAATAGTTTAGTTCGGAATTTTGCGTTTAAAATCCATTAAGCATAAAAAAGATTTTAAAAATAATTACCTTGCACACAATATAAAAAAGAGTTCGACACTTTAACTAAGTCATTTTATATAATTTCTTTCAATACAAGCAGTATGTAGATAGCTTAAAGTGACCAATACTGCGAAACTTCTTTAAATTTGGGCTCTATTAGGTTTTTTAAATATAATTCATTCCTACTACATTTTATTGATAAACTCAAGCAGGTACATTCTTCTAGAGTGGACAAGATATTTGCGTTATTTTCCTAGAAAATTAATGTTTTAATTTAATAAATATTAGTTTAACTATTTAACATCTGCCCTTTTTAAAACCAAAGAATTCAACTACTTTTATATAATAACAAGACTAGGTATTACTTGATATTACTACTAAAAATTAACCTTTTTCATAGGTTAATGCTCTCCAAAGCTATAACATGTGGTATTTTCACACATTAATTGCCCCTTTTCATTGTTAAACTGTTCAGAGCACATCAAACTCTGAGGCGCGAAAAAATTTTTGTCATTAGAAAGCTACTCAGATTATCTATCGCAATCTTCAAGCATATACTACTAGAGGCATCCTTGCAACTTGGTCGTGCGAACACTCAAAGTGAGAGAAAAAAGAATAAAATTGTAACATTATTCCCTCGCTCTAAGTGCTGAGTGGGCAAATACTATTCTCCGCCGACTAATCAGCACGAAAACCAAGAGAGAACAGTTGTACTTTTATTTGTCTTTTTCTCTTACGCACACACTTGATCGGACATGTAACTTGGCAAAATAATAATATTTAGTAACGCAAGCTAAAAACATTAGGACAGTTAGCGCCTAAACCATTAAATAAAAACATTCTGCATGCTCTTGCGTAAGCTTCAACTAAGTGCAATATCTCTTCTGTATCGCAGCGATATGTGGACCATAATAAAAATATATCTTTTTATTAATAAACAATTAAAATAGTTTTAAAGTACGTTCTTTTCGTAGCTTTAGTCTGATCCGAAGGTGTATTGAAAAAATCTTCCCCTTTTCCATATACTTAAAAACTCTTAAAAACTCTTAAAAAATAGATTTAATTAGGAAAGCAAAAAAAATACATAGGCTTTCAATTTGTCTAAAAATAAGATTTAACATAAAAAATTACATTAACGATAAAATAACTGTTGATCTTTTGTTTTACAAATAACATTTAATCAAATATTTTGTAACTTCGTAAGGGTTGATACGTCTTTGTCTAATAACTTCTGTCTATAATTTTGCTTAGGTATTTCTGATATATTTTCTTAAAATTTATAAACAATACAAAACGGCTACTAGATATTTTGGCCGTGTGCTTTAACCATTAAAAATATTTTTATTTTGATTTTTTTGATGCTGATCTTAGTATTAACAAAGCTAAGCGTATTACGCATAGTAATAAAATCACTGTCTTTTAATTAAAATAAAAAAGTTTTTAAAAAGAGAATGGCCTACTTGCACATATCCAAAACCACTTATCGCTCTTGTTTGCCAAAGTTCTATAATCTGAACTGACCGGAGAGTTTTTTCTACATTACTTATCCTATTTACTTTGCATATTATAAATTTAATTTAAGATATTTTAATATATACCTTTTAAATATCAGAGCAAATTTAAAGCAATAATGTATAAGTAGATGACATATATTTACCGTTATAAACAGTGTGTCCCAAATTAGTGGGGAATGTATGGGGATCCTGGAAACCACCATAGATAGACAATCGGTTAAATGGTGAAAGTTTTGGATAATTATGTTAGTAAGCTAATCCCGTTTACTACATGGTTTTATTTATTTAGGTTTTTCGGCCATATTTTTTTTATAAGTGAATTTTTTTTAAATCTGTAAAAACTTCTTCAAAGCAACTCTCTTTGTAGAATATGACCAGTAGTCAATTTTTATTTTCTACGTTTCGGGTTTTTAGAATCATCATCAACTTTTTAAATGGGCGCCATATTGGATTTTTTTGCAGCCAAATAGTGCTTTTTATTCTGATTTCAACAATGTATAACGTGTTATAGTTTAGAAGTTCATAACCTCATCTACTTTAAAAAACAAATATTGTTTCAGTTGGCCTTGATTCCGGCGAATGTCATCTAGCGTCATTATCAAGTTAGCTCAGGTACGTTATTACTATTTTTTCAACTCTGTAAAATGGTTAATTATTTTAAGAAAACTTGATATTTTGCAACGTTATTTCCAAAACAATCGAAATGTTAATATAGCTGCGCAAACGTATTTCGACAATTTTTCTGAAAGGCAGCATCCTAAACTAACATACTTTTGAAAACTGATTACAAATTTGCATGAATTCGGAAGTTTTAAAAAACCACGACCTTAGAAGTATGTTAAAGAAAATCGACAACGAGATGCTGCAGTTAACCAACATTTTAACGAAAATCCAACATCTTCAGCCAGGGATGTTGATAGAGAATTCCACATACCTAGGTCAATCATTCATAAGGTAGTTAGGACTATTTAAAAAAATATCGTAAATATGTTGAGAGAAATGGACAACATTTTGAATTTTAGGTCGTTATTTTACATTTTTATTTTAGTAGGAATATTAGGTTAGCCACTTTTCATTGTTTTTGTTTTCACTTGTTTTAATTAACTTGTTACGTGTAGTTTTGTTGTAACACAGTATGAACGTTATAGCTTTGTTCGCGAAACCCATTTCTGTAAAATATCTCTTTAGCTTATTTATTTTGACAATAAATAATGTTTTATTGTTTATAAAAAAAAATGACGTTCGCCGGAATCAAGGCCAACTAGAAAAATATTTGTTTTTTTGAAATAAATGAGGTTATAAACTCCTAAATTATAACATGTTATACATTGTTGCAATTAGAATAAAAAGCACTATTTGGCTGCGTAAAAATCCAATATGACGTCCATATTAAGAAAATAAATTTGATGATGGTTCCAAACCCGAAACGTAGTAAATAAAAATTGACTACTCGGTCATATTCTTCAAAAAAAGTTGCTTTAAAGAAGTTTTTACAGATTAAAAAAATTTATACTTATAAAAAAATATGGCTGATTTTCGAAAATGCATGTTTTAGGTTTTATCAAGACTTCTCAAAAACCTGAATAGATAAAACCATGTAATAAACGGGATTAGCTTACTAACATAATTGTCCAAAAAGTTTTCCCATTTAACAGATTTTCTATCTATCGTGGTTTCCAGGATCCCCATAAATTCACCACCAATTTGGGACACACTGTATAAAGCAGTTTTGTTTTAATGCTTATAATCTAAGTGTTCCAAAAAACTTGCCAAATTGCGACAATGTTTTGTTTAAAAAAATTGTAATAATATAAAAATACAAACATACCTACATAAAAGTTTTTAGCTTACACTAATTACAAATTATATTACATTAGAAAATTTTGGATAAAGCAATTTAAGTGCATGAAAAAGGACCCTTAGTCAAAATCGGTCCTTTTTACCATCTTTACCAAAACAAATTTTTGTTGTCAATAATTTTAATAAAACGAAAACTTTTAAACGTTTTATTTTTAGATACAGATTAATTATAGACCCAATAGACCAACATATTTAAAAAAAAAAATCCGTATATATTTTAAACTACTTATAAGGCTTGTTTGATGAGGTCAAGCAGCCTGCATCTTTTGCGTTGGTCTTCTTATCCATAAATTTTAAATTACAATTTATTAATGCAATGGATTAAACAGTTCTTAAATTTTATTATCCCAGGAACCTTGTCGCCACATAGAAATTTACTGTTTCAAAACATAATTAGTTCAAATTTACAAACTCACAACAGTATTTTTAGTGGTATTATAAAAACGTTCCTACCAATTAAAAAAATCTATTAAAATTTATTTTTAAAAATGTAATCTTTTATAAAAAAAGGCAGGGAGTTGCATAGCTAAATTTTTTAGTTATTACCTGTACCTAATATTTTTTAACTACATAAGCTGGAAACAAGGAAAATACTTTTATTACCTGTAGCCTTTGTTGAGCCGAGCTGCTAAATTTAAATTTGCCTCGTCGACATCAATACTTAAGCAAGTATTGTTCGTTAAGAAAAATAAAAAATACAATTAAAATATTGGTTTTAATGTGTTTTACTATTATTAAATATAACTATTATTTTTAATTATGATTTTTCTATTATACCGTTTTGTCATATATGCAAACCATTTTTATAACTTAATTTGGATTCAATATTTTAAATTTACTATTATTAAAATTAAAAAAAAAACATATAAATTTGTTTTATTCTCAGGTTAAATTACTGATAGCCTGCGATGCGTCCCAAAAAAAAAGCATTTATTTTATATAAAATAATTGTTTCTTATTGCAAAGAAACTATTGCCCATTACAAATTGGCATATTGTCTAAAACAAGATAAAATATGGAAAAAAAACTAAAATACTATTAACAATCAAACGACCTATCAACGTTTTGGTAGCAAGTCCACCACCGTTTGTAAGAAAAAAGTATCTAAAACATTTAATGAAACTTAGTTAATAATAAAAATTGAATTATTATATTTTCGAAAATAACTTTAGTATCAAGCTAAAGTGACCAAATATTAATTAAAATAAGTAATATTGAAAAAACACAATTATGTTTAATATTATAAATGATCTTTTATTTCAGGTTATTTTAAACTAATTCTCTTTGCAAAAATACTAAAGCATTTTAGTTTATTTTGTGTTTGTAATCATCACAATTTAAGAAAGCATTATAAAATCAAGAGAATAAATATTTGAAACTAAAGTATTTTTTTTTTAATTTTAACTGTGTGTTTAATTTTGATTATAATAAGTTATATCACTTTTATTGAATAGACTTCTAATTACTTCCTTTGTATCCGTTATTGGAAGATCTGAGTTAAAATTTAAGTGTTTGTTTGTATGTGTAGGATTTCTGTAAATTTCGGTTTCAAAACAATTTAGATCTTTTTAATTAGAATGTTAATAACAAAAAGTTGTTTGAAAAAAAGAGAAATATTGTTTAGTACTTGTATATTAATATGTTTTTAAAAGTAGACCAAATAATATTCGTTATATTGATGAATAAAAAAGTGTTATCTACATATTATCTTTACTGACCTAAAGGTTTATTATGAAAAAATTTCTACCGAATTGGATTTAAAATTTTTAACAAAAAAATTTAGTATTGGTGGAATGGGTAAAAACTGATTAGATATTTGTTTATTAAAGTTAGCGTTATATTAAAAATATATTGTTTTTTCACAAAAAGTTAGAAGCTCAAAAATAGAAAATATAATTTGTTTGCTTCTTTTATCGAGTTAAATATCATTTTTTATTTATCCCTAACAATTTTTACATTTGTAAATAAACCAGGGACATTAAAATTTACCAAAGTGGTATTTGGATTTATGTAACGTGTAATAATTTTTTAAAAAATGTTTGTTAAAAGTTTTAATTTATTTGTTTGTAGAAACAATATAGATCCATACAATAAAGGACCCAAAATAATAAACAGAAATTTTGCCAATGCCTGGGGAAGGGAGATAATATCACTAACTATAGGACGAAATAATATATCTTATATATGTTAGTACTTCAAGTTAGCAGTTTTTCTACCCAAATTATTATAAAGGTGCGTATTTATTTACCGCAGCTGCAGCCCGAGGCAGCCGCCCGTGGCTTCCTTAACCTGCTTCGGTCGAGGTTGTCATATTTTTATGGCACTAACTCATTGATTCGACTACGGCAATATTCACCTCACCGCGGGAATGGGTTAGGTATCCACTTTCCCTGCAACGATAATGAACAAGCCTACCGCGGAAGCCGCACCAAACAGTTACGCACCTAAAAAAATAAAATTAAACAAACTTAACATTGAGTTAAATTAAGACAAAGGAAAAAATAAAAACTCTTGGCAAAAGGGCAGAACTTGAATGTAAACTAACTTTTTTATGCTAAATCAATTATAAACTTAAAATCCCGAACAAAATTATTAGCTGACAACCAGTTGGCATTAAATATTTAAAAATGTGCTATGTTTCCAAGATTTTTCATTTTTAATTTTTTGTGAGTTTAGTTTGTTGTTAGGTTTATTGTTACATTTAACAACAAGTTCGTTACTTGGCCGTACGACTCATTTTATAACACAACAAGATTTTTTTAAATAATATTACTTTTATTGTTTTAAAAATATCTTTTATTTTTAAGTACAAAGTCAGTTTGATAATACCATATTTACTCCAGCAGCAGGAACTTATTAGATAAATATAATAAAATAATAGAACATACTATTGCATAAAATGTTACGATATATAATACATTGAAATCTATACTCAACAAAAAACAAAATTGTCTATATTGTAATTAATAATATATTATGTAATATACCTAAACTATAAATAATTAGTACAATTCTAAATAATGAGCAAGGCAACCTGCACAACATTTCGTGCCCGTAGGCCATGTGAAACGCAGTAGCGTCACTAAGTTTTGTGTAATTTAATGACGAATGTGGCTAAGTACCCGTATTAAAAATAAGAAAAATATTAGATTAGATTAGATTATTGAGCGGGGATGTCTTGACACTGGCCACTCCATATATCTTGCCGGTTTTGGCTTTTCCTCACCAAGCCTAGTAAACCTAAGCCTACATAGTGCTTCGCAGTGGCACCACACATGTACGGCTGTTTCTTCAGCCTCCTGGCAGGACCTACACAGACTATCCTCCTATTCTCCAGGTGCTTGTTGGGTTTGCAATGTCCTGTTAGTTGATCTACCGTTATCCTTACGACTTTACGACTGTGGCTCAGTAGGTCCGAGGTAAACTTGGCCGAGCAGGTCTTAGGGAAAATGTAGAAGACTGACTATTAATATGTATATTATGAATTAAGGGGTTAGCCTACTCGGCGCTCTATAAAAAACGGTATTTTTACTATTTTTCTTTTAAGCTTCTATCAAAGCTATTAATAAAAAAGATGTTGGGCTTAATAAACACACTTTTGAACTGCTAGGAATTGTTTTTATAATTTTAAACATTTTGTATACATAATAATTATAGGTAGATATGTGAGTTACGTTGTCCATATCTCTGGAACAAATTATCTAAAAATTAAAACATTTAGTGGCGTTAGATTAGGTATATAAGTGGGTTTGATTTAACCTACAATCATTAAATTTTACATGTAATTACCAAATGACGGACTATTTTAGAAAAAAAAATAAAAAAGTGTTTTTGTGCTGTTATCTAGTTAAAATTTCATAGGAATCGTATTAGTACTCTCTAAAATCGGACAACGTAAGGTCGAGAAACATAGTTTTGAGATAAACGCGTTTAAAGTTTTTTTTTTAATCCAAAAACTGAAAAAAATATTACCAATATCTAATCGTCGATTCCTGTACCAAACAAAATTCCTTCTGCTTCTTCCAGGATTTGACTTTTATCTAATTTATCTTTTCTAAGCTTTATTCTGTTTTGTTTCTTTGAAAGTGTTAGACAATGTTATGGTTTTTAATAACACTAAAATCTTAAACTTCCATTGTCTTTATGTTGTTAAATGATACACAACGTTCCGGTTAGTTATGTATCTCCAACCGTTTTCAAGTGATAACTAAAACTATTCTTAAAAGCTACGACCTTATATATACTATCTGCTGTTCACCGATGCTTGATCGACTTTTCACGGTTCAGCAACGGCAGCCAGATATTCGGAATGTCAACACTAGGTTTGCTTTATTTTTATTCTGTCTTCTTTAGAAGCCTCTGATGATTGGCGGTTTGCTAAAGCTATGCGCGCTTTGCCACGTGTGTCGCCCGTTTGCATAAACAATAAATCCAACTGCTGTGATCACACGTCGTTGTCGTGGTTGGGCCCAGTAGGATCTTTTGGAATATGCGCTAGAGTTGCTGGTTATCGGCAACTCTTTTGGCTAGCGTATGGAATGGGATCCGAAACTAAGATGAACACAAGGCTTAACTCAACGTGTTAGCAAACCGTGCTAAAGAGTAAATGACATCCTGTGCCTTAAACAGGTGTCTTCACGGTGCCTCTGAGATACAGGGCGACCTCTCAGAGTATCTAGCCTTACTGCGGTAATGCGGGGCTCTGCCGTGGTGGACTATTACTTCCCTAGCTCAAAAACAGAAAGCGGACAGAACCGGTTCGCTGACCGAAACGGATAAATCCGTTTCGAGAGGTGCCACCCAAGGTCACAAGCAGACGAAGGTGCGCCGACCGAAACGGGCGAATCCATTTCGAAAGGTGCCCCTGAAGTCACCGGCGCCTGTTTCACGGGGAAGGGCTAATCCATCCCGAACAAGCAGACAAAGGGATCCCTGAATCCAAACAGAAGGCGGACAGAACCGCCTTTATAAGGAAAAGGGTTCCCTGGCTTTAAACAGAAAGCGGTTAAGGTCAGTAAGGCCGGAGATGCGTGGAGGGCGTAAAATGTCCACTTACTTTAAACCTACCCTACCTACCTTGTATAACAAAACGTAAGATGCAGAAAAGTACATTTAGAATTCTCAGATCGTTATAGAATTAAAAAAAAAAAAAATTGTAAAATGCATAAACTTTGAAATAACAGAAAAAAGAAAGAAAAAAGATTTTTTAAAAATGACCGAGTAGACTGACCCCTTAATTATCACAGAAGAGCGCTTTCGGCTAAACAACCATTATCAATCCTACCTAAAACCAAGAATACATTAATAAAATATCGATCTTATATTTTTTTTTTTAATTAACATTGACAATGGCTGTTTAGCCAAAAGCGCTCTGTTATGAAAACTTATTTTTAATATGCACGTTAATATTCAGACTTGTGCATTTTTCTACTTGCGTAAATAATTTATATTTTATATAACTTTTTACAAACAATATTCTACAAAAAATTAAAAACTTGTCAAAAGCACATTACAAGAAATACTAGGTTTGTAATTTTCCAGCTCGCAAAATATATCAAAATTGCTATTTTGTGGTCATGTAGAAATGTTTTTATTGTTTAAAATTTTTATATGTGGGTAGCAAAAAAGTTTAGAATTTTAGATTTCGTGTTGGTAAAAAAACACTGTTGAAATATTCATAATTATTAATATTTAAATGTTTTGTTTAGCTTTTGAATTTCACGGAAAAGGTTAATTAACTGTTGTAATATAGACTTTTAAATTATTTTAAAAGATAAGTATACTGTTACGCTTGTTTTCAGAGCACCGGGATAAACTAGAAACCCTTAACTAGAAATTAATGCAAAGGACGGTGAAAGATTTAAAATTGCAACACTTAAAAAAAGAAATACCTACTTTGCGGGTCAATGCCAAAACTAGCTCAGTAGACTAAGTTTATTTGATATAATATACAAGAAACAGCCCTATTTAGTCGCTTAAAGGCGCCACCTGTTTTTAAAAACCCAAAAGGAGAGATAGACGCTGTTCTACAACCTATTATAAATAAAAAACTAAGGCGATAAAAAATTAAAAGTTAATTTTCTATTTTTATATAATTTCATAAAAATAATTATTTTATTATAGTAACCTTAAAAACAAATCAATATTTATAAAAAATTAAAACTGTTTATGTCTTTGTATTGTTTTTAGTTACTAATTTTGCGAGCAGACTAGCTCCCCATAATAATCTCAAAAAAGTATAATTTTTTAAAATAATATATAAATATCTTTATTCTGGGGAAAAGCCAAATAATTTTTCTTTTAAAAAACACTTAAATAGCACTATCAGCCTTAATAAAAATGCTTAATTTAAAATTAATAAGTACATTGTATAATTTAATGTTAACGCTTATAAATTTTGACACAATCAACGCATCTATCATATAAATAATTAATAGATAACTGGAAGTAATTAAAATACGGTCTAAGTGTATCTGCTTTAAAATTAAAGTACCAGTCGCGAATTCTTGTTCCATGGAAAGATGAAGAAAATTAATTTCTCCCGGTGGAAATCGAAAAAGCTGAAAATAAAGCTTCGTTTGAATTATTGTCCAGTAAGTCAAAGCACCAATACGAATTTACATACAATTGTTTCTTAAAATGGTGTGATCAATGTGTGATCATTAAAGAAAAGTCCCAAATATGGAAATCGTCTACGCTCTGGTCAAATTACTCCATGTTAAAGGTGATGATAAACCTAAACAATCATGCAGGACATAAGCAGATATTACAAGCTAGTTGTCTTTTTAAAGCAAAAGGGTGAAAGATATCGACCGAAAAAGTCTAAATTATTGACAAGAGAACAAATCGACAAATTTATCGCAGAAGCCCCGGATGAAATATATCTTATACAAAAAGTAGCCGCAATTTTTGGTTTATTTGGAGCATGTCTTCAAGAAGAAATGTAATTTGACATTAAATAACATGGAAGATTTGAAAACTTCACTAATTGTGCATAAACCAGACACAAAAATTTATGTGCAACGAACCTTTGTAATAAGTGGTACCTTGTATATGAACTACTATAAAAAGTACATACCCTATGTCCAGTGAATATTAATAATTCAAGAGTTTTTATAACATGCCAAATGAATAAATGTGCCATAACTCGAGTTAGAATCAACACATTTGGTAAAATGTTTGCCAAAATGGCTAAATTTCTAAATTTGCCTGATTCTCATCTTTACACTGGACATTGCTTCCGACGTTTCTCAGCTAGTTTGTTGGCGGACTCTGGTGCTAATCTTACTACAATTAAGAGACACGGTGGATGGAAGTCCAGCACAGTAGCAGAGAGTTATATAGAAGACTCGCTACAAGAGAAAAAGAAAATTATTAATCAAATTTTGTCCAAAACTTTGGTGGAAGACATTACTTTCTGCCCGGGTAGATATCTTACCAAAGTAAATTGTGTAACAACCACCAAGGAGATTGGCCTTGGATTTTCCTATTCTAATTATATTTTTAGTAATTTTACTTTTAATTGAATAAATAATTTATTTTGATCTAAGTTTTAAGTTTCTGTAATTTCTTATCTGTGTTAAAAGTAAATCACTTTAAGCACAAGTGCAAAAAGTAATTACTTTTAACAGTGTCATATAATGACATTTTTGACACTAACAGCAAGCATTAAAAATCAAACTTTTACTGACGGTGACGTTTGTAGAAAAAGTTACTTTTATCCAGTCTAGACCAGAAAGTGGTTATCAAGAACCGGAAAAATACTTTTGCTGGGTTCATTTGTCACTTTTCTAGTCACATTTGTTTGTGCAGATCCATGAAATAGAAAATAAGCTGCTTATTTAGAGCATAGCCGTTTTTGTATATAGTTTTTACGGCAACGAACTTTAGTTGACTGTTATAATTAATAAGTGTCAAATCCATGTCAAACGGATAAATAATAGACCTGTTTTTAATCAGTAAAATATAGATTATTCGGATTTTAAAGAAGAAAATGAAAATTTTTAAAAAATTTTAATGACAGTGTTTGTGTTTTTATTTTTTTAAAATAGTTTTTGTCGAAAAAAAAATTGTACATTGATACGACCAAAAAACAGTGTTTTGCAGATCTTGTCAAGCTTCCAGGACTCACCTATGGCTTACCCTAGAAACCACTGGGCTCGACGTTCAAAACACTACTTTCTGGTCTTATTACTTAAATTACTTTTATTTTATACTGTACTGTAAAATACACTCTTAGATACTTAGTTTTAGTCCGAAAAATGGACTTCTACTGTATTAAGTCCGGTAAAAATTATTTTTTTAGGATTTGCTGAAAAAATTTTTTTATACCATTCTGCCAATTTTTTGGCCCTGAAACCTCATTAGGTTTTGCCAAAATTTCATTAGGAATCAGATTTTTACCATCGTCCTCCATTTCGTCAATTTTACCAAAAATAATTGTAAAATAACACTAATTTTCAACTGATTTTACTTTTTACCTTGACATAAATAAAAACAGGACAGTTGCGTTTTTTGCAGGGGTGGATTTACGAAAAGGCTAAGAAGGCTGAAGCCTAGGGGGGCAAATATTATGGGCGGCAAATTCACGATTAATTAAAAAAATGTAATCGTAAATTTTAATAATATAATTAATGATTTTGCATAAAAAAAGATTCGAAGAAAAATGTTAGTATAGGGTTTTGCCTATAACTAAATAATAAGCATAAATCAAAAAATAATTATTTGTTTTACCATTTCAATTTACATTTTGTTTTTGTATTATAAAATTTGTTTGTTTTAAAGAATTGTTATTAATTTTCTGTATGATTTACTTCTGTTAAATTTGTTTATCAAATTATACTTTACAATTGAAGTTTACATTCTTTTATTGCTAAATTTTTCATTCTGATGTCCAAAAAATATTGTAGGGCGGCAAAAATATATTAGCCTATGGGCGGCAAAAAGTTAAATTCGGCCATGGTTTTCTGAATATATCAACCCAATCTTTTCGTAAAATTTAAATTTTGTGTCAGTACTGACAATGTTTTCACCAGTAAACAAAAATCTTAAAATTCGTTTCTAGAGCAGACAATTAATTATTTTGTAGATATACGAAGAAGGTAAAAAATACGTTAAAACATAAATTTTGACAGTACAGTATAAATAAAATTTTGTACATTGTTCATTCGAAAAACCTTTACAGTATCCGTTTTGAAATTCCAGACTCGGCTTTTTCGTCGCCTCGTCCGTAAACATCTCACTCATACAGTAAAAGTTCATTTTCCGGAATTATAACGTAAATATCCATTGCGTTACTTTAATTTTTTACTAACAGAGTACTACATTAAAAACCAATATTTTTAGCAAAAGTGAAATGTTTTTTGCAATTTTACACAACTGTTTTTTTTTTATTTTCGTCAGATAACAGCCAGGGTCCACGCCATCTTCGTCTTATTTTTTTTTTTATTCTCCTTTTTCCTTTAATATAATAATGACTGCTATAGCCCATTATTAACAAATAATTTTGTATACTGGAGGCATACAAAGCAAAATATGTCCAATTAAACAAAAAAAAGTTTTTCCAGTACGAAAGTAAACGAAATATTATAATAAAAAGAAAATACATTGCGTGTACGTGTACTAAAATAACTTTTTTTAATTGATTTTTGCATCGTAATGTAGTTGGTGTCCAAATAAGAAAGGACGCCGGCTGTATCTTGGAAACTCTTTATCGCACAGCGTTGGGGAAAAAGATTTTTCGTATAAGTAGTCAAGAGAAATAACTGGAAAATATTTTTATGTTTCTAAAACTGCCGCAAGATTTCGCAACCGCAACGGTAAATTAAAAAAAAAAAAATTTTTCTCCAATATTAGCTGCTACTAGGTACAATTTTAATAACATCAGCAAAAACTCCACGAATTCTCTATCAGTTTCGCTAAAGACTTTTTGTCGTGTTTCCAATAATAAGGGTGGGCGAAGCTAATAAATAATGCTACTTTTAAATAGCTCTATCTCCCACATCTTTTACCAAAGTGGTTCAAGTGGGTACTTGGTTAAAAAAAATGTGAGCTCTTTTAAATATCGTCCATCTCGGTGTCGGTTTGTAGTTAACCAACTAGAAGTCGTTATTTTACTAGATTTTTTCAAGAAAATTAAATTAAATATGATTTTTATTGAAGGTTTAGAACAGTTAAAAATACCCACACTCTGGCGAAAACCGCGTTTTGATACCTGCATTTATTTTCGAGCTATTTCAAACTAACCTGTTTTTTAAATGATAAACAATATTAACAATTAATCGAAATAGTCTTTGTGACAGAATAAAAAAAAGGTACTGTAAAATTAAAGAAAAAGTACTAAGAACTTTTTAAAGCTTCAAAAATAAGGGTTGAGGACGATGATAAATAATGCAATATTGAAATAGCTTTATCTTAGGTACTCGTTTAAAAGAAAATTTGAAGCTCTTTCAAATGTCGTCTCTTTTGGTATCGGCTAGTTTGTAGTTTACCAACTAGAGGGCGTTGTTTAAGAAAAATTTGGTTTTTCGGGATTTTTTGGAAAATTTAATTAAATCGATATATTTTTGACATATTTAAAAAAAAATAGTTTTTATTTGGAAATCTTATATTTATCCAGATTAGATTCTAATAAGGCAACATCTATAAAAAAAATAAATTGGAACTGACAACTGACAACTGTCAACTTAAATAAGTCATGTCGTTTTCCATTTTTTTTCCTTGTTTTTATTTCCAAGCCCACTTGACTAATAGTTAAATTTTAGTTAATAAATGCCCTAATTACGTCATTTTCATGTTTTTAATTATTTATTGTGTTCTCTAGTGCATACAATACAATTTTTACAAAAGTTTCCAGTATTTTTTTAATAACTTTACTTTATTATTATTCTTTTACTCTGAAAAAAATATGTTATTTATTATTTGATAAACAGGTTAGAGATCGAACGCTGTTAGAATAACACCGATACGTCACGGTTTTATACGGGTTTGCCATATGAGACCGTGACGTATCGGTGTTGTTCTTACAGCGTTCGATCTCTACTTAGAAATAACTCGAACACGAATGCAGATATTAAAACGCCGTGTTTGCCAGAGTATAGGTATTCTTTCCTTCTCTAAACTTACAATAAAAATTATATCGTCGTATTTAACTTTCTCGAAAAAATCTCAAAAAACCCAGTATTTCCTAAATAACGCCCTCTTGTTGATTAACTGCAAACTAGCCGACACCAAAAAAGGCCACATTTAGAAGAGCTTTAATTTTTCTTTCAAACGAGTACTCGTTTGGATAAATGATGTGAGTTATAGAGCTCTTTGAAAGTTGCATTATTTATAATATTTTTTAATTTACCGTGGCGGTTGCCCCATCTTGCGGCAGAACCTAAAAATAATTTTCAGCTATTCCACTTTTACGGTAAATATTTTTTCCCCAACGCTGTGCGATAATTAGTTTCTGAGATAGAGCCGGTGTCCTTTTTCATTTGGACACCCGGTAAATAATTAACGTGTAATGCACAAAAATCCAATAAAACTTACTAATATGCTTTTATACTATTTTTATACTATTTTTAGAATATTATGGTTGATCGTCTGGCATCCAGAAATCCATCTAGGGATAGTTTTCGGTCTCTGGGGCTAATTCTAGACGTGTAGGGTCTTTTTTGAGGACGGATTTGGATTCAGCGTCGAAAAATACATGGCAATATCGTGGTTTGACCCAAGTATCTTGACCCTTGTTTTTGTGGGGCTGTGTAATGCATATTTCTCTGCATATACAAATACATCAAGAACTTAGTTTATTTGTAGGTAAAAAAAAATCAATATAACTTTTAAAAAAATTATTCCTTATTAACATATAACTTAAATTATTAAACTGGTGTTTTTTTGTCATAAAGTAAAAACATAACTTACAAACATTACATATCTATCAACACACGACACATACACCGTAAAAAACTATGCAACTGCCACATCGTTCTACGTGTTTTATCATCATTAAACACGATTTGTTCTGTGTAACGTTGTGCGACAAATTTGCATTGTTTTTTTTTATTTTGCATAAAGTCCAAAACTGGCATGGAAAAGAAATGTGTTACAAATATCAAAATTAATGAATACTGGATACATTCAAAAGTTTTAAATAAAATTAAGTGTAGCAAATTAATGCTGTTAACATAAATTTTAACCGATAATATACAGGGTGTAAAAAGTATGATGCTCACGATTTTAATGGGCGATAGTGGAGCTCAAAACAAGTCAAGGCCAAAAACATATTGGTCAAAAGTTAATTGTTTTCAAAATATGGTCTTTCAAATTTTAAAAAAATTGGCAACACCGCGCCTGTTTTATCGAAGCGACTCGAACCTTTTTTGCGAGAGTTGCATATTTACACTTTTTTTAAGGAGATGTTTATTTATATACAAATAATAAAAATTACTTCTTGCAATTTATTTTGATATTTAATTTAAAATTAAATTTATGTAGAAAACAATAAATTAGTGTTTGGTTAATATTTGTAATTAAAAAATAATCTTACTTGCCACAAATAGGATAAATATTCGCTTTTAGAGCACAAATTATTATGATTTAAAACAGCACTTTTTTATTTTGCTTAAATAATAGGATTTCTCGGTTGCACACATCTCGTTTTTAAAACTCTTGGACACTACACTTGTAAATTTATAACATATCCGCATTTTTCCCGATTTAAAAACAACCAAAAATGTCGCAGCCGTTGTTCACGTATTTACAACTGACTACACAGGCTTCTAGCTAAGTAGCTCTGTTGCCAATTGTTTTTTACATTTTTAACTGGGGAAAAAATTATTATTAATATTATTTATATTTTTTTGATTTGTAGATTGAAACATTTAAAACTTAGTTTATTTTATTAACAAATGAATCTATTGATAAGCGAAAAAACTTTCAGGTTCTCAGAAATACTTGCTTTTACAGTTAAAACTTTGATATCGTTTAGAAAAAAATTTGTCAAGTTTTGACACATATTCCCACTAAGCAAAAAATCATCCTAATTACGTTACATTTATGTTTTCTTGTTCCTTTGTTACGTTAATCATCTTGGAACAATAACAGCGCCTTGAACCTAATAGTTTCGTTATATTTCCTTCAGCTTAACAAAATCGTAGTTACGTTAAAAATACAATGTTTTCGTTTCAAAACTTACACGGCGTCGTTACGTATTTTGCATTGGTTGAGCCAACACATATTCTGAAACATCCACGTTATATAACTTACGTTGTAAAGAGGTTTTTCTAAGGATTTAAATAGGTGGTTCTGTTATGTTGATTATATTACATTAAAAGATGTTTTGGATCCCTAATGTGTGGTGTATGGTAATAATACAGAATGTTTAATTAAGTATGGTCGTAAATCCTATTTTGTTAACCATTTAATGTACAGCAACGTATGGATGGCACAGCTTGAAAATAAAAATTAGTATAATACTTTATCACTAGAAGGCGCACAATACTAAGTATATTAAAATGGGCAAACTTTTTTAATATTAAAGTAATTGATCACCAATTTGATTAAAATAACCAAACGATTTTTCACGTCTTTCCTCATATACTATTTTCTGTTATCCTCTAGAGTGGGCGTTACTTATACGCAAAAAAGCATTAACAAAGTGAAACATATTTTTTAAAACGTAGGCTGGTCAAGTAAAAAAAAATTGATTAAATATCCTTCGTGTTTGAGTTTTCTAAAACTAAAACTGTGAAGTACCCTATCGATTATTAAAACCTCAAGAAATTAATTAATTAACAATATTAAGAAATTGTTTATCCTAAAGTTTTGGCATTTTTGTGTATAAAAGTAAATGTTGCGTCCACTCTGCTATTAAAGATGCCACTGAAAAAATGTGGATGTAAAATAATGTTGTAATAAATTACCTGTTATTATTGATAATAATTTTTTCGTCCACCCCAAAGGAGTACAATAGTTTCCAAGATAAAACCAGTGACAAGTAACTATCCCTAATTAAAAAAAAAATATATAAACTACAGGGAAAAATTTATTCATAAAAATATCTGAAGTCTACAACTCTCCTTTCATATTTCCCAAATTTTTGTACAACTATTTAATATGGAAAGCTTATTTTCTAAATCCACATAAAGTGTAACAGTTCATATAAAAAAATGTTCATGTGATAATGTTTATCTTTCTTAATTTACTTTATAAAAAGTCTTAAATATTTTGTGACGTGTAAATATGGGTAATATTTAAAAAAAAGTAAAAAGGTCTAAAGTTAGGTATAAAAATTGCCTACATAATTTATAAATCCTTATTAAAAATCAACCGTATGTAAATGTAATTTTAATATCCATGTTCTGTTCTATTTTTTCCTCCTAGTTGCACCTGAAAAAAAAACTTTGTAAAATATTTGCCCCAAAACTTTTGGTTACTGACATAATTGCTTCATTAATTAAAAAAAAACTTTATATCACAAGTTTAAAAAAAAAACTGTATTTGCAGATAGTATCCTAGATACTTTATTTTCCAATTATATAGGATAAAAACCTTGTGTTGGCTTTAAAACCTACAATTTTTCAAATATATAGTCAAATTTTCTCTTATATTAGCTACTCGATAAGCCATTACTAAAGGGTAGAGTAAACTACTAATAAACCACCCAATTAAAAAAAAAACATTTAGACATTTTGTACTATATAATTATTTTGCTTCTATTTGAGAAATAATCCAATTAAAAATTCAATTTATCCCTTAAGAAAACTTTTACTTATAGTTATACTAGTTACGTTCCTTGAGCATGTTAAACCTATGCCTCTCTTTTTAATTGCCAATCCACTTTTTGATTAGTTGTCATTTGAAAACATAATGTGCTGCATCTACAATTTACTTAAAAATTAATTTTCTAATAATTTTAATATTATTATTATTACTATTATTTATGCGTCAAGTGTCTAACATCAGGGCCTCTAAAAAGTACAAAATAAAATACTTCACAGTAAATACTTTGAGTTACAACTTTGATCAAATTCATTCAACTAAAGTATTTCATTTATTGAAAATACCCAATTTTTGCTATATAAGTCCCCTAAAAAGTTTTTTCTGACCGATCGGAAAATACTCATTTGTCACTAAACCCATTTGTTAGGTACTCTGCAGATCCATGAAATGAAAAATAAGCTGCCATTTGGAGCATAGCCGTTTTTATGCATGGCTGTTACGGAAACAAACTTCAGTGGATTTTTTTTATCTTTGTACAGCCCACGAAGGCTTAGCCTAAGTACTACCGTTCTGTGGGTGTCTTAAAATATTCTTATTGTTATGATAAGTGTCAAATCCATGTCAAGCGGATAAATAGACCTGTTGTCGATTATTAAAATATTATTATTGTTTTTTTTTAATAGTTTCGGTTGAAAAAAACATCGTACATTACATGACCGAAAAACAAGTGTTTTGCAGGTCTCGCCAAGCTTCCAGAAGTCGCCTACGGCCAATTACGGCTTGCCCTCATCTTATAAAAATGACTAATATGTAAGGTATAAAGCAACCAAATTTTAATCTATACTTTCTTTAATTTATATGTATCTAGGAAATGGGAGGTACCTCATCAAACTAAATCCGGACTTATTACCCCAATATTTATCTTAAGGAAACGGCTAATCCTGGATTTTCTAGACTTATGGCTTAAAAACCTTACCTTCAAAATCTGGATTTTTGGTCAGTTTATCTATATACCTACATACATGCATAAAAACTGAAGTGTAATATACTTACTTTCCGATCCATATTTTCCTTTAATATCACGAGAAAAAACTTTAAACTTACAACACAAAACACAATGGTTCTTAAAATAAAGTAAGGTTAAGTACTAAAGCGAAGCTAATCTTTCTTTCTAAACCTGGCGTCGTTGTCAAAAAATGTAACTATCTCTGTGCGGGATACATTTAAGCAAACGAGGTCAATATGTTAATTGTGTTTACGTTTCCACGAGGAAATATAATGGACGCAGTAAACGTAACGATTCTGCCTTAAATAATATCATTATTATAACGTTACACCAATAAAATTTTATGTCTTAACAAATTATAATCGTATCTGATACGTATATTAACAGATGTATCGAACTTGTATTTAAAAGACCATTCTTTACATGGAAACATTTTAACGTTAATATAAAAGTATATAAAAATTACGTCAGTAAGATATTGTTCTATACCGTATTAAAAATATTCACAAGGGTATGTTACAGAAACGAACATTATCAGTAACAATTCAAGAAAACAAAACAGACATGATAAAATAACGTTTAAAATTAAACGTTATAACAGTTACTTTTGAAAAACATTACAAAACGTGCTCAAGATGTTCTTTGCTTAGTGGGTTTCATATGAACTTTTTGAGTTTTGAGCTTTTTTATCGCCCATTAAAATTATGAGCATCATACTTTTTACACTCTGTATAACAAAAAACTATAACACAATTTCATATCCACGTGAATGCACCCCTTTTAATTAGAAAGGCATTCAAAAATTCAAAATTAAAATAAAAAATTACCCTTATGCTTAATAACGCATGACACAATAAAAATTAAATATATTTTCACTTTAAGAGTTTCTGCGTAAAAATACACATACTGCATTTTTTCAAGCATGGAATTTAATTTAAAATTTTTAGTTTAAAATTTGTTTCTGAAATTTGTTTTGACAATAGGATTTACCATTTTACTAAAATATGATTTATTTGTAAACAACTTATTAAATTGTTTTTAAAATTTCATTTTTAAGTTAAAAATGCATGCACAAATGAATTTTCTATTTTTTTATTTATAAACATGTTTGAACCAATGCTCGACGTTTTTTCAGGCTACTTTAATTGTACAGGGTCTTTAATTATATTTACGTGGCTTCTGAGGCCTTTATTTTTGAAGACAGAAATAAATGTTTTTTATAAAAATTGTAGGATTTTTTCCACATTATCTTTAAAATTATCAGTTAAAAAATATCGCAATAAAAAAATGGAAAAATATAGGCAACTTCAACTTTTTTAAATGAAACACCCTGTACATTATGCGCTACAACAAAAGATCTTTTTTTATGATTTCAAATATATATACATGATATTTGAATGATAATTTTTGAGATATTTTAGTTTAAATTATTAATAAATTACAAAAAAGTTTCATATTAGTATCAAGAAAGCCATGGAAACAATAAAATTGTTATGTTGCTGAATTTAGTGAAGGTTTTCTCTGGACCAATAATGTTTATTTTTGTGATTAAACATGCCTGCTAAAGTGAAGGAAGAGTTGTCGGTGAATAAAATTTTATTTAATAACTTTGGATCCTGCTGCGTAAACCTAGCTATTTCCAATGCATACTTAAGTTCAGATGCGGCATCCGAGATTGATATTTCAGGATTTTCTAAAATTATTAAAAGTAGTTGGTGCTAGTCCAATAGAAAAAGCATAATTATCTTGAAAAAACGAGGATATCCAAAACTTTGTTTTCATTTCGTGCTGCGGTCTTTTTCTTCATTTTAAAGCTTTTTCGTTCAATAAACTTTCTTACTATGTATTTGATAGTATCTATAGATGGTACCAGTTTTTAAGGATATTGTAATAAGTAATATTCCCTTTGCACTGTCGTCATATTATTATTGTTACCATAAAAAAGACGCATAATATCGATTTTTTGTTCTTCTGAACAGCCCATCGACAAAAAAGCAATACAAACTACTTTTAATAGTTAAAATGATCAATTTCAACTTTTAACAATATTAAAACGTCAAATTTATTAAAACAATTGTATTGTTTTTATAGCTTTATTGATACTATTATGATTTTTTGTTATTTATTTATTTTTTAAGCTTAAATATCTCAAAAAAGGTTTATCCAAAAATTATTAATGTATATATATTTGAAATCAGAAAAAAGGGATCTTTTATTGTAGCGCACAATATACAGAGTGTTTCATTTAAAAAAGTTAAAGTTGCCTATATTTTCCCAATTTTTTTATTACAATATATTTACTGATAATTTCAAAATATAATATGGAAAAAAACCTATTATTTTTATATAATTTTTTTCTGTCTTTAAAAATAAAGACTCCAGAAGCCACTTAAATATAATCAAAGACCCTGTACACCGTTAAAATACTTTTAGGTTGATATCTTAAATATCTAATATACAGGGTGTTTAATAATTAAGTGCCGATATTTAAGGGTGTGATTTTAAGAAGAAAAGTTAATATCGACATATGTCCTAAAGCTCTTTTATGCGTGTACACACTGTTTTTTTAAACAAAAAATATTTTTTTACTTTTACCAATGAGGTTCACGTAAGCATGATATTGAATGTTTTTAAAGAAAGAAACGCCTCTAGTTTTTTTTAAATTTTATTTTAAAAATCGCATTTCATTAAGTTAAAAATAAATTCAAAATCTTTCATCTGAAGTGATATGACAAGAGAAGACAAACAAAATTAAAACCCGATTGCGATAGGGGTGATTTAAAAATTCACGCACTCGTAAGTTAAAATGTAAAAGTGTACCATCGTGCATTATCCACATCTGGTTCCCTGATAAATAAGGAAAGTCTTTAAGCATGGGCTTATCCAATAATCATCAATAATGACAGCCGAAACAATTCATAATAACTATTTTTTATGATTTGATTTAACAACTGCATAAGAGTTTTCATCCGTCCAGAAATGGTTATTATGGCAATTTCTTATTAAGTTTCGAAAAAAATATGCCCGGAGTTTTTAATTGTGATATGAGTATAAAAAATGTTTGATAAGAATTTTCCAAACAAGTACATGTGAAACATTAAATATTGCCCAAATTTTCTTTGTGCAAGCTTCAGGATTTTTCTTAATTTTCTGTAAAATTTCTTCTTTAAGTTGCGATGTTCTTCTTATTCCCTGGGAGCCGTCTTGATTTACTACCGAAGATAGCGCACCCTTTTGGGCTTTTTGTGCCTAATCTTCCATAATCTTTTATACCAATCCTGCCATAAGTCTTGTTCCTTCTATAAGTCTGTATAACCCCGAGACTGGTTGGTTAATATAATCCTGTAGGCTCATTTTCGGTTGCCCAAATAATGCCTGTCTTTTGTGATTCAGCGCTTTATATTTCCACAGGATATGGTAGGTTGTTTCTTCCCCCTCGTCGCACATTTTGCAACTTGAGTCCCCATTGTATAAGCCTATCTTGTCCTCTTAGGGTATCGCGCCCTGTTAGCAGCCCTACAGTTATGCAAAGTCTTTGCCCTCTTTGTCTGAGTACTTCTTTCTTTGTTCTTTTGGATGGGTTATTTATGAAGCCTTTTCCATGTCTTACTCTTCTGATGCTCCCCCAGTATTCTTCGTGTTTGTTTTGGATCCATTCCCTGGTTTGCCCTCGTGCTGTGGTTTTGGTCACTCCAAAGGCAGGTGCTGGTCCAAAGTATGGTGTGGATGATCCCTGCCTTGCTAGCTCATCCGCTTTTTCGTTGCCTTCTATTTCCGAATGTCTTCGTACCCACAAAAGAGTTGCCCTGTTGGGTTCTTCCAGGACTTTCAGTTTTTTTTGCGGTGTTCTTACTTTTGATAGACTCCTTGAGCACTATGATCTACTTTGAAAGTTGCGGTCTCGCGAAGACGTTTATAAATCATAGAAAATATTCTCGGATCGGGTAGTACGCGATTTGCATACCGCTTTTGGTTTATCCGCCTGTTATCGTGTTCATTTCCGTCTGCAAGACCATAAGTACAATGCATGTCATTTAATTTATTGTTTTACCTTTTACTTTAATAATGATTATTAAATAATGCAAAATCAGTCTCAACTCTATTGTCTTTTTAAAAGCAAGGGGGTCTGCGGATTTATTACCCTCTATGCCGGTGTGTCCAGGTATCCACAGTAGTGCAACCTTATTGTTTTGACCCAGTTTGGTCAGTGCATCCTTGCAATTCCAGACGGTTTTCGAATTGCACCGGCTGGATTCAAGAGCCTTAAGAGCTGCTTAACTATCGGAGAATATTTTAACTGTCTTACGTGTGCGTGCCGATCAACCAGCGATCTAGCGCACATCTCAATAGCAAATACCTCCGCTTGAAATATGGTTGCGAGAGTGCCCAGGCTAAAGGAAAACTCTGCCCTCGGCCTCTGTCCATATATTCCAGCTCCAACACCGTCCTTGGTTTTGGAGCCATCGAGAAATTTTTGGTTTTATTTTTTTACGCAAAAAAAGTGCGTCGTACAAATGTAAGTCTATGGACCTAATTTGCTCAAAAATAAATAGGGATTAAAAAAATAACTTTTGAATATTAAAAAAATCAGTGCAATTTTATCTTTGAAACTATTTATTTTAAACTCCGTACGGACGTGACTGGTCAAAATTTTAAAAAACCTTTACGTCAAAAAAGGCTTCCTAACGATTAAAAGGTGTGTACAAAATTTTAATGTAATATTTGAGACTAATATTTTTTTTCTTAAAACTTTAACACCCTGTAGCTCAAAAATTAGGAGGTTTGGGATATGTGTTGATATAAAATTTTCTTTTTAAAATTATCCAAGGATTCACATCCTAAAGTATCGGCACTCAATTAATAAACACCCTGTTATTACCAAAATATCCGGGGCTGCAAGAAAATGGTGCCTGTATCAAAAATAATTTGCAGCAATCTTTAAAAATCAAAAAGTGCATGTGCGAAGATTCAGAATTTACGCATGAAAACCTTTAAACGGTTAAAAAAACATAATTGATATAAGTACTAAACAAATTTCAACTGCATCCCCAACCAAGGACATGTATTTGATTTCACGACAACTTTCTCTCCTCCCTTTATAGAGCATACCAAGTAACATCAGATTTTGCGCGCTTGATTTCGTTTGTGGACTCTTAATATCACAATCATTAAAAAATATTCATGCTTATCAGGTCTTGAATGTTTTGGTACACTATTTAACGTAATAAAATACTCCGTTTAGTGCCCCTGGGGCATTAAGCGGAGGGACTGCGGTGGTAATAAATGCAGTGAATAATGCTAAGAATGCTGTAGCCAATTTAAAGGAGCTTTAGCGATATAACAAAACAATAAAAGTCATAGCCCTTGCAAAAAAAGGAAGTGGTCTATAAAAAAATATAAACAAGGGTTCGGTTTATACGTCAAAAATATGCCAAAAAACTACCAATAAAGCTGCCTAATAGACCTCTAACCGATCAAGATATTAGACATTATTCTACTATGTTAAAAATACCAAATTTAAGAGGTGTTTTTATGCGTGATTCACTACCACAAACACCCAGACATAAGGAATGTGGTGTAATTAATTTAAACAGAAATACAGGGATCGGTACACATTGGGTAGCTTAAAAGAAATATGCCTAAAAAATTTTTTCACGAATGATATTCCACAATACTCTTTCATTAGAAAACGAGCCAAATTTTAGCTAGAAACACAGTGTTTATTGTCTCATTATGACTAACAATAGTTTTTTTCATTAACACTTACAAAACTTTGATGCTAAGAAACCATCATGTTGGTTTTGTCCAGGTAATTGCAGGTAAGAGTTTTGCCAGTAGAAAACAGGTCGTTGCTACGACATTTATTTTTGCCAGTGTATAACCCATGTTGATAAATAGAAAAAATGTCATCTATATATCTCCACCAAACTAACGGTTTATAATGATAGTTATTAAATTACAAAATTAAATTCAAAATTTTTCATAAAAATATTACTTAATAATGGTAATAAAGATAAACTCATGGCCATGCCAGAAGTTTGTTTATAAAATTCACTGTTATATTGGAAGTATGTTGTTTTACGCAAAAAAATAGAGTTCATAACAATTATAAAGTAATATTTATATGAAATATTTTTTTAATTTTGAAATGGAAATGATCCCTTTGGTCGTTAAAAAATTCAGGTGCTGCAAGTTAATTGCTATTCTAAAAAGCAAGTCTAAAATTTAAAATCAAATAAAGTTATATTTATAAAAATATCATAAAAAAATCGTAAAGGGTAAATTTTAAATAAAAGTTTAAATTTTCTTTAGAATTATTTAAGATAAATGTTATAAATCGCCTAAAAAAGTTTATACATTCTATATAAACCAAACTGGTATGATGACAGGACTACTTACTGGACACTGGACCATAAAAAAATCTCCACATTCTACAAATTTAAAACTATATATAATTTGAATACAATTTTTTAAGCACAAAGAAACATCATTATTTAAAAGCATTGCTTCCGCAATATTTTTAAGATTAATGACCCAAAATTGGTGCCTCAACTATCTGAGTACTTAAACTGAATTAAACAAAATTATACCAAAAGCACTTATAAAATAAAAGTCAAGTTACTGTCCAATTAGACTAAGTTTTTTGACTTGGCAAGTCAAAAGTCGGATTAGTAAAAAACTTAATAGGTCAAAAAGGAACTTGATCTAATGATAACTTTTTAAGGGCGTTTCGTGTAAAAATGTGCAGATTTTAGAACTTTTACTTTACTTGTGTCCTTAAACCTCTACTTACATATTAAATTTCAAGTTTCTTCGACCTCGGGAAGCGTCCCATAATTTATATAAGTAAAGGAGTGAGTCAGTAAGTCAGTCACTCAGTCAGTCAATCAGTGGAATTTGGCGTGGCGCACTACCATGCGCCTAGAGCAATGAAGAAAAATCTTGGGTTGCAGTGTTAAGTTAGTTATAAACGTTTAATATATTACCCCAAGTAAACCATTATTAAGACTGAAAGAAGGATTTTTAACCGACGAATATTTTAGTTTTTACTTAAAACCAAAAAATACGCAGTAAAGAGGTAATAAAAAAATAAATCGACTTTAGAAAAATTATCTAAAAATTTTTAAATAATACTTTTTAAAATAATATATATCTAATAAGCCAAAAAAAAAAAAATTCACAAGTAGGTAGGTAGGTTTAAGGTATGTTTAAAGTGAGTGGACTTTTTACGCCCTCCACTGCGACCCTCGGTCTATTGTGGCGCACACCTTTTTATATTTCTCCCAATAGGATCGGACTTCTAATGAATCCGATACCAGATTGGGAAAGAGTTCTTACATCTCCCTTTTACTCGTGTCGCTACCGGACACGAGCACAATGTGTTCTGATGTGTCCTGGTGTCTCTGTCTCCTGGAGAGTATGACGAGCAGACGATTAGATCCATCATGCCCTCCTCTCCCGGTCTAGTGACGTGGGTAGCTACCAGGTCCTTGTTACAGGAACCAGATGTTCTTTCTGAGGCCGCATCTCCGGCCTTATCGTATAAAAACGGTCCTATCCGCTTTCTGTTTAAAGCCAGGGAACCCTTTTTCCTATAAAGGCGGTTCTGTCCGCCTTCTGTTTGGATTCAGGGAACCCCTCCTAAGCTTCTGTTTAATCGGGATGGATAAGCCCTTTCCCGTGAAACAGGTGCTGGTGACTTCAAAGGCACCTTACGAAACGGATTCACTCGTTTCGGTCGGCGCACCCTTGTCTGCTTGTGACCTTAAGTGGCACCTTTCGAAACGGATTTATTCGCTTCGGTCTGCGCACCTTTTTTCCTATGAAAGCGGTTCTGTCCGCTTTCTGTTTTGAGCTAGGGAAGTAATAGTCCACCACGGTAGAGCCCCGCATTACCGCAGTAAGGCCAGATACTCTGAGAGGTCGCCCTGTATCTCAGAGGCACCGTTGGGGACATCTGTTTAAGGCACAGGAAGTCATTTACTCACCAGCACGGTATGCTAACATCTTGAGTTAAGCCTTGTGTTCATCTTAGCTTCGGATCCCGTTCCATACGGTGACAACAAGAGTTGCCGATAACCAGCAACTCTAGCGCATGTTCCAAAAGATCCTACTGGGCCCAACCACAGCGACGATGTGTGAACACAGCGGTTGAGTCACAAGTAGGTACAAAACAAATAAGCCACAAAAAAATGTAGGCTCTTAATTTGTTTTGTACCTACTTTTAATAAATTAAAAGAAAAACTTAAAAAAATAGAATATTTTTTGTAATAAATCAAATGATTTATTACAAAAAATATTCTATTTTTTAAGTTTTTTTAAAGTCAATTTAATTATTTTAAACCACCTTTTTATTTAAAAAAATTATCTTATCAGAACCATAATATTACGGACCTGTTTTCACAGTGCTTGCCAATGTATGTATAAAATATTTCGAGCTTTGTCGTCTCTACGAGCTTTACTTCAAACGGATTTTTATTGAAAGTATTTCGGGTTTGTCAATATTTTTGCTTTAAAGTTTGCTGGCATTTAATATCACGTCAACACACAAAGGTGCATAGAGATGTCGACTTTTAAAGTATATGTTGTCAACATAGAAAATTTTAAACACATAGTTTGCAAGTTAATGATATTTTTTCTGTTATTGAAAATTTGTTTTTTATGAAATAACAGGAAATTATTTTTTAACAAAATTAAACTAGATTTTTTACTGAGGTTTAAGCACGGCAACTTTAACAATTCTATAGTAGTTAGAATGAATCCTGTTTTTTTATTTAAGTATTCATATGCCTGATACTAGCTATGTAAACCAGTCCCCACATACATTGTTACCGCAAAATATTAAAAAACTTCTTGTGAAATTATAGAAATTAATTTACTAAACAGATCTGTAAACTTATTTAGAATTAATATATTATTCTTAATAAACTGTTACTGAGACTAGAAAAAGTGTTTTTAACCGACGACCCGCAAAACACTACTTTCCGTTCGTATAACATGAATTACTATTATTTACAATCATACATGTAACATTGACAATACTAACGGCCGAGTGATGATCGCGTTGTTAATATTAACAATGGACTTAGCAATTGTTAAAAGTTAACAACGGTTTAGAATGTTTAACAAAACGTCATTGTCATTCAATGTGTTATTCAATGATTTTAGTAGGCAACCTGTCAAAATCTGACATTTTGTTAAACATTCTAAACCGTTGTTAACTTTAACAATTGCTAAGTTCATTGCTAATTTAAACTAGGCGATCATCACTCGGCCGTTACTCTAATAAAGGTTTGAAAATGTCGCATTACTTACGTCTCCTTCCCTCTTCCAATTCCCTCACCCATTTTATTGCTATGGCACTAGCACCAGTTATGTTTGTATGGCGCAACCAGCACATTTTTAAATGGTGTCAAAACAATAAATGACATATTTTGGCATTTTTACCACATCTAAAAAATTAAATATTTTATTTTATAATAACGTTGTGGTTGTAAATAAAATTCTATACAAACCTCAGAGGGAAGTTTTCATTAATGTCTCAAGATTAAAGTAAATAATCCCTTAAAAGTAATAAAACACTTCCCTCATCGATATGTAATATACTATTTTAATACTGTCTTATTTTGTTTTCCTAAATTTGTAATTACCATGTCCTTGTTGCTTTACTCGGCTAATAAAAGTTTTGTTATATAAACAGTTTTTAGTAGCTTTTTGCACAATGACTTTTTTTAATAAACCTACTACAAACAAATTTATATTATTTAAAATTCAATAATACTTAAAACTGTATTACTATCGAGTTCGGCAATATTTATAAAAAAAATGGGTAATGCGGAAAGTCAGAAAATCAGTTTGTTTATCATTTTAGTTTTTAAGGTCAATAAAAAATAAAATAAATCTAATTCCAAAAATTTTTTTATGCAACGTGCTATTCTAAACAGGTATTTTTAAATAAAACTTAAATAAGTTTATTGATAATTTTACTGGTATTAAAATTCTCATCATTTAGGTTTTTTAACACCTGAAATTTAACTTCATAGAAAAAAACGCTTGGGTGGTAATAAGAAATAAATAATATTTATGTAATTGTAACGTTATTATTTAAAAACCAAAATTTTAATTTTGGGTAAAAATTAAAATACCAATAATATAAATTATACTAACATTCCCATATTGGAAAAAATGCCTTGATAGTAAATTTCATTTTATTGATAAAAATATAGCTGCTTTTAAAAAATTAAATAAAAAATAAACTAACGAATTTTGTTTTTGTTGCTTTATTTTTTATAAGAAACAAATGTTTGCAAGTCTAACAATTAATGCAAACAGGTATTAAATTTTAAGCAAGTTTTGCTGTATTTACATTTGTATGTATATAAAAATAATAATTTGCAATTTTTTGACACAGTATATAAGAAGCAGATTTTCTAGAGGCATTTTGTCCATTTTTTGTAATTCTGGCAAGTAAAGAAAAACTGCCACGCGTTTGCCAAAAAATTAACCAAAAAATTAATATGATAAAAAAATGGATAAAAAAAACATGAAAATATTATACCTACATGTGAAAAATCTAGTACTGATTATATCCCCAAAAAACTAAAAAAAACTCTTGGACAAACTGTAGTTAGATTGTCACCATGGGACAAAATGCATTTTGATTGTCTACACAAAGCGCCATGACTGACTTGGTAGTAAGGATGTAAAAGAACTTTAGTAGATGTATAAGAATAGTGTTTTATTCTTGAAATACAAAATAATATTAAACAATAAAATAATACAATAACAGCATTTTATATGTCATAAAGGTCCCCATTATGTCAGTTTCTTCGATAATCTCATTATTGTCAGTATCATCTTGGTTATCTGGATTATCGTTTCGCTTAGTATTGTCGGAGAGAATTGGTTCTAACCATGTTAGCTCAGGATCAGTTAGCCAAAAACCATTTTCCATAGGAAAATTGCTGGGTCCTTTAAAATGCATTTATCTAAAAGAAGTTGCTCCCAGAGACCTAAATGAGGTGTACATCTTTGACGCAAAGGGAATTATAGTAACTTCTTTTTTAATATACAGGTCTAAGCTTAAAAAAAGGTATGCCACCTTAAACAAGTGGGGTAGGCCGTAGCTGGCGCCCTCTACCAGCAACATTAAAAGTATGAACGAATTTGAATTTCCCGCCTCAAAAAAAACCCGAAATCCTCAATTTTCTACCGCTATGTCGTTTATTTAAGAAATTATTACAAAAAAACGAAAACAAAATTAAAAGTTTGTCACCCTGTATATTAGTTATTATCAATTTTGTAATAAAGCAAGTTTACGTAAATTGCATTATTTTGACCTAAGAAATCTGCTGTTGCTCTGTGTTCCATTACTTCTGCGACACCCTGTATATAGTATATGTATATATAAATATATACATGTATGTTTTAGTAATATTTAATTAAAACCAATGCCAGCGTGAAAGAATGTCATTTGACGGATATGCCAAAACTTTATGGTTAACTGATTTAATAAATAAACATAGCGATATAGCTTGATAGTGATAATGATAAAGCTTATAGGTTACATTTAAACTGAACTCGTTTTTCCCCAAGGTCAAATAAGAAAATTACTGGGGGGTTACATTTATAACCGGACACCCTGTACCTGTATCTCCAAAGGGGGGGGCTCGTAATATATATATATATATATATATATATATATATATATATATATATATATATATATATATATATATATATATATATATATATATATATATATATATATAAATATATATATATTGAACTTTTTAAATCTTGTGACATTTTAAATTGTTAAAGCTGCACACCATTTTATTAAAATAAAAAATAAATTATCTTGCAGAGAATACTATGACATCTCAGTTATCTATCCTTGCCTAAATGTCCAGCTAGAGGTTATTTAAGTCACGTTGTGTTACGTAGATTGCATGACAGATACAAATGACTTTGTAAACCCCGGTATGTTTGTTTGGAGTAAAGATATTAATTTACATTAAAATGGATTACAAGTTAGGGAAAATGCTAACTTCGGTTTAAATTTTAAGGTAGCAGGTAACCAAAATGTAAAGCAGTGTTAAAATAAACTTTTAATTGGGCTAATTCATTGATATGTGAATATAGACAATATAAGTTGTGTAGAGTTATAACACCTAACACAGTTAGAGTTTAATTAATAATAATTTACTATTTTAATTAGATATGAATATATAAATCGTCTTTTCAAATGTCATAATTTTTTTTTGCGTTTTTAAGTTTTTCTTTTGGAAAATATTTAAATAAGTACCTAAAACATTAAAATGACAGCAGCACCATTATTTTATTGTTTTAAGTAGCGAAAATGTAGAACGCTGCCAATAAAATAACAATACTTTTAATTGGGTGGCAGTAACTGCTGTAAAAACTGGTGAGTTTTGGTCAGTTACTGCCATCTAACTGTGGATCTTGTAATTTTATTGACAACATTTTAAAATCTTTAAAGATGTAAATTATTAAAAACAATATAATAATGGTGTATATTTAAAAAAGTAAAAAAGTATTTTACATTAAACATTTTTTAAGTTCCAATTTTTATATTTCAAAAAACGAGGTAGGAAGGGCCACGATTCTTAGAAGAATGCTATAAGAAAAAAGGTAATTTACTTAAAAATACGTCAATCGTCATCTAATCTGTATAGTCTATATTGTATCCTTGATAAAATTCCATTAAGAATATTGTTATCCTGTCTGGGGAATTGCGCCTCCCACAACTCTTAGCATTCTTGATTTTATTAAAAAAATATCTGTAATAACGATCCCACGCTAACAAGAAAGCTTTCTTTTTTTGTCAACTGATGGACTGTAGTGGATTTGTTGCTGTTTTATATGTATGATCACGGCTTCTTCTCGGTATAATTCTCTTTAAACGGCTTCTGGCAGCTCCCAATAGAACAACACGAAAGGCCGCTTGTATGCTTCCTTTTACAGTCCAATCTAAAAGGCCACAAACTTCTTGTTTTGTTCGATTCTTCATTCCTAGACTGTGCAGACTCCAAAATCTATTTCCTTCAAAAGTTTTCTTTTCTTCCAAATTTTCAAATATTATATACCACACTTAAGACAGTCAGGAAAAGAAAATTTAAATAAGCCACTTTTGCCAATTTCTGTTTTCGTCACATTTAAAGTTTTATATAAATTTTTAAACAGCAAAACATGCCTATACGGGCTTTATTGTTTCGCTAATCAGTCCCTGTGTCCAAACACCTATTACGCATTACTAATTTTTTCATATTAAAGCTTTACAACTGCACTATGGGTATTTTTTTAAATTTTAAATATACTCTGCACTGTAGTATATAACTAAACTATTTTACATATAGTACAAGAGTAAAACAGTGAGTTAAGGTCAAACATTGTGGTATCCTATTCAGCTACGAGTATATGTAGTAATGTAATACTGTATTCTAAGAGGCACTATATATCGCCTTGGGCCTTTACCATATGTGGTAATGTATTCTTGCTATACGAAGGCCACTTGAACAGGAACGGCGCCTCCACCATATGTGACAAGTATACAGGGGTCACCACTCCTTGGAGCTATGTATACTGACAAATGTTAAGTGCTTGTAAATTTTAATTATAATTTTTTATTTTATCTAAACATCTTAAATGTTCATAACTCCCTATTGTAAGATTACCCTACCCAATGCTATTATACTCATATATACCGGGTGACACGGCGGACATGTACAAGCCAATTACTTTTTTATTTATTAGAACTAATTTTTTAAATATGGGTGATGCACCTGTCATAAAGACACGCTTTCAATGACTAAATAAAACCTTTTTTTACTTCTGCTTCATCCGGAAGTAACCACAAGTTTAAAATTTTTAATAGCACCCTGTTTATATTTTTAGCCTAACTGATCCGCCTCAAAACTCTTTTTTAACCATGTGTCACACTTGCCATTTTATTTCAAAATGGCTGCCATCAGTTGTTTTTGCCAAAATTTTAGTAGGCCTTGACGTGACAACTACAACTTATCAGCATGTAAAAGGTGTTGTAATGTGAAGAATAAGACGTAAAAAATTAGTGATTTTGTTAATTTTTATTTTATTAATAAGAGTTAGGAATAGAGGTTAATTTTTACAATTTTAGAAATGTATTTTTTTAACGCTTAATATCTTAAAATTCAAAATAAAAAACTAATTTTTTTTTAATGTAACTTTATATCAAACATTTACTATTTTATATAATTTATCAAAATTGGTACGCACAACCTTTTTACCAAAATCGCAAAATTATCATATCTAGATTAATTCGCAAATCTTTATAACAAGTATAAGTACAGGTAACAATAATGGGCCAAGTAGGTAGAGTAATACCCCAGCATAGGGATAACCAAAATGTTAAACTTATTAAGAGATTCATGAAACGAAAAGACAATGTTTTGGTATAAATCAAAGAAATTTATTTAATAATTAAACCTATTACACAAAAGTAAAATAAAAATTTATCATAGAGATATGAAGATATGTATAATTTTGCGTTTTTAATAAAAAAGATAGTTCGTTATACAAGCTCTAATAAATTAAATAAAATAGTAAATGTTTGATATCAAGTTACATTAAATAAAAATTGGAGTTTCCTTTTTTGGATTATAAGTTATGAGATATCAAGCCTTAAAAAAATACATTTCTAAAATTGTAGAAATTAACCTCTATTTCTAATTTCTATTCATAAGATAAAAATTAACAAAATCACAAATATTTTAACACCTTATTTTTCACATCTGAATGCCTTTTACATGCTGATAATTTGTCACGTCATGGCCTACTAGAATTTTGGGAAAAACAACTGATTTTGCCATTTTGAAATAAAATGAAAAGTGTGTTACATGGTTAAAAAGAGAATTTTAAGGCGGATCAGTAGGCTAAAAATATATACAGGGTGCTATTTAAAATTTACAATTTTGGGTTACTTCCGATTAAGCCAGAATTAAAAAAAAATGGTTTAATTAAGTCAATAAAAGCGTGTCCTTATTACAAGTACATTACCTTCATTTCAAAAAATAATTTGTATAAATATAAAAGTAATGGGCTGTTGCATGTCCGCTGTGTCACCTGGTATAGTTTATATCTATAATTTAAAAAAAAATACGTGCAGATAACGTAAGTTAATAAAAATTCAACTAAACATTTCATTAAGAAATAAAAATTTATGGACTATAAATTCTAGAAGATAAAATAACAGTTATTTCTCTATAATTTCTATCCAGTTTAAAGCAGAAAAGCACTTTTATGAATGGATATTAAATAAAAATCCCATATTTTTAAGTTAATATCCTGGCTGGTTTTCCCCAGCCTTTATATAAGACGCAATCCTGTACCAGTAATCATATCACATCGGGATATTAAAGTCGTTCAATAAGCGATTTATGGAGTCGCGCGAACGACTGTCGTCGCCTCATAGAAATACGTCCGTAAATTCAGCTACGTCGCCAACTTCAGAATTGTATATTCTCCGTTGCAATTTTATTGCGATCGGCTCGGACGGACCCCGGGCATGAAATTGAAAAAGTTAACCGTTTTCCATGGGGGCCGATATCTTTTAAAGCAAAAGAGTCTTGGGAGGAACGAGTTATCATGAATCTAATTCTTGTAAAATAAAAATAGAGAACAATTCATCTATATGAATGTTTTAAGATTTTCTAAAATAAAGAGTGACCGCAAAAATCGCTCAAAAACTGCCTGTTTTTTCATAATTTACAGAGAGGTGAGGAATAGGCATACAAGTATGTATTTTATACCAAATTACTTGTCGTAAAAAATTAGAATGAGCATTGCTTTTCGTTTTTTGCAAATTTTTAAAAATCACCCCTATTAAGAAGTTGAAAGTTACCAAATCTGAATAATTGCGAAAATTGCAGTGGTATTAAAAGTTATTTTTACTGCGATTTTTTTTGTTTTGAATTGACCTTGGAAAAATAAAATAATACATCTCCATTCCTGAGAAGGTTGTAAACCAACCATATGGACTATGTGGGGGTGCTATCATCCCCTAAAATATATAATATTATACGCAACTTTAAAAATGGCAAGAAACCGGTTTTTCAAGAAATGTCTAATAAGAAATAAATTAATATGATAATCAACCAACCTTTTTTAAGGATTAAACCATCCTTATTAATGGGAAAAAATGAATTAAATGCTAGCTTTTTCAAAAGAAGTATTAGCTTCGTATTTTTGAACCAGGTATAAAAAGCAGGCGTACCTAGATTTTTTGAGCTCACTTTAACCAAAACCATCCCTGTAAGAGGGTATATTTATCCCCCAAATGCAGAAAATCATATACAACTTAAAATTGTAAAAGAAATAGATTATTTTGAGCTCACTTTTAACCAAAACCACCCCTGTAAGGAGGAATATTCATCCCCCAAAATGTAGAAAATCATATACAACTTAAAATTGCAAAAGTATATTTTTAGATGTTTTAGGATATCTCAAATATAATATTAACATAAAACCGTTTAAAGTGAGTTTTGATAATTAACCCCGAAGGGTAAAAAGACATTTGAATTATCAGGAAAATTAAATAAAATGTTGGCTTATTCAAAAAATGTTTTAGTTTAGTATTTCTTAATCCAAGTATATAAAACAGACATTCTTAGATTTTTTGCGTTCACTTTTAACAAAAGCACCCATGCAGGGTGAAACGGCATTGTATCAAAATAGCGCGTTTCAAAATAGCGTGTTACAAAATAGCGCGTACTAAATAGCGCGTGTACAAATTAGCGCGTTACAAAATAGCGCATGTACAAAATAGCGCATTACAAAACAGCGCGTTTCCTAAAAGCGCGTGCACAAAATAGCGTTTTACGAAATAGCGCATCAGTAAAAATGCGAGTTAATTTAACCATATTAAGTTTAATTATTTGATATTTATCTAAACAAGTTCTTTTCAGGATTTAAATTTTTAGTAAAAAATAATGTAATATGGAATTTACTAAAACATGTATTATACACCACGACAAACTCACTTTGCTACATTTTTAAGTAAATACATAAACAAAAATTACAACAAGTTAAACGAACACAAATTAACAAATTTCACATCGATAAATTATGTGCAACTGCTGCGAGAAACGGCTGAATATTTCTAAATGAATAATCGCTAACCAAATTCTTCAGTCTATTAGTTAGAATCACATATTTATTGTTTGCCATATATTTTTTTCTAATTCCGCAACGATAACGATTAATAAATAAATCGCTTTGACTTTGTTCCTTTTTAAGTTGTTCAATCAACGTAGAAACTGATGGATGGTGGCAATTCAGTGTATTTTGAATGCTTTTATGCCAAGCCTCTAAGGAGTTATTGGTTCGTGGTACATCACTGGATAGTCGCTTCAATTGATTCCACATATCAATTTTGAATTTGGGCTCCTTTTTAAAAATTCGATTACCAACGTAATTATTTTCCCAATATTGCAATAATGACTTCATGTCTTCTGGAAATTCTTCAGAGATTATTTCCATGGCAAACTGGACATAATTTTCTGGAACGAAAGACAAAGCTAGTAGCATTTTACATTTAAGTCTGAAATCTTCTGAATTTTTATATATTTGAGTTAATCCCAAATATTGAATTCTCCTCCATAAACTCTGAGAAAGGTGGAAAAACATCCTGTAATTTGTGCTTTAGGAAATATATTAGAAAAAGCATTGATTTCAGCTACCTCAAAATCTATGAGTATTGTATCTGGTTCCAATGTCGGCTCAATTTCTATTAACTTTCTCAACACACTTTCATAGATTTTTGTTGTTTTGTTTTGTAATAGTGCAAAGATCAGTGGAATCGCTTTTTTGTCGATTATTGCATGTATTGTGAATAACTGGGTAAATGAAAATGGAGCCACATCAAATGTGCCATCGGCACACCAGTTTTTAAATTCCATTAACAAGGATATGTTATTTCTTGTACCAAAAATGATGAAACGACCCTCGTCTGTGATTGCTTTGGAATCGTATAAAATAAAAATTTCATGATTGAGCGTTTTAATATCTTCAATAGGTTTTGATAGATCAATCAGTGCAGACTTATTAAATGCTGATTTTTTCTCTCGATGTATCAATACTCTGCTTGCATCGTAGGATGGTACAGAAACGGCCGCCTCTTCCGATAAATTTGAAGTGCATGCTTGAAATATGGCTCTAGCTTTAACTTCAACGTTGGATCGGGCCATAGTTTTCATTTTACCTCTTACTTTGTTCACTTCCTGCTGCACTGGCAAAGGACCATGATTGTGTGGAGTTCGAACAGATTTATCATCACTTACGCACCTCAGGCGACCTTTGCACAATGGTTCCGTACATCGCCAAAGACTGGATATTGTTGTAACGCGGTCTAGCCTATAACGGTATCCATCGTAAAACAAAATACTTTTTCCCTTTTGGGACTTCGTTTGAGTTTCCATATTATTGCTGCAGAGTATCAATTTGTCATTAAAAATTTAATAAATTTTGACAATGACTACCTGGTTTGACCACAGGTAAAATTTTACCTTAGAGATATTTTATACAAGTATAGTAATTCATACATTTTTAGTCTCTTACGGAACCTCATAAAAATTGCTTACAACCCCAACACTGAAAGATTTATTACTTAAATAATTTACTTTAAATCATAAAATTTTATAAAATAACCCCAAAAGCCATATTTAATGAAACCCTCTTTTACATTTGCTGATTAGAGCGCGTTTTTGCTTCATTTCGACTATGCGCTATTTCATAAACGCGCTATTTTGTACATGCGCTCTTATGAAACGCGCTGTTTTGTAACGCGCTATTTTGTACATGCGCTATTTCGAAACGCGCTAATTTGTACATGCGCCATTTAGTACGCGCCATTAGGTACGCGCCATTTTGAAACGCGCTATTTTGATACAGTGCCGGGTGAAACATTATCCCTTAAATGTAGAAAATCATAAACAAATTTTAAAATTGTAAAAAAAATATTTACATGTTTAAGGATATCTCAAATATGCTATGAACATAGCTTACTTGTATAACTACGTTAGAGTAATATACATTTATTTCGTATTAAACATCTATTAAAACTTATGAATATATTTTTCTAATTTTTAGAGTTGCATTTGTTTCTATATATTTAAGGGGAGAATTTATTCCCTTGCAGGAGAAGCTTTGATTAAAAATGAACTGAAAAAATTCCAAAAACGCCTATTTTATACACTTGAGATGAAAAATATGAGGCCAAAATACTTTTTCCATAAGCTAACATTTTATTCAATTTTCCTCGTAATAAGGGTGGCTTTTGATCGAAATGCACTCTAAACATTGGTTTTATGTTAATATATTTGAGGTATCCTAAAACATTTAAATATTTTTTTTTAATTTAAGTTGTATATGATATTTTACATTTTAGCAGATGAATATACCCCCTTGCAGGGGTGGTTTTGGTTAAAAGTAAACTCACAAAATCTAGGTACACCTGCTTTATATAATTGAATCTAATAAATACGAAGCTAATATTATTTGAAAAAGCATGCTGCTTTATTCAATTTTTCCTATTGTTAAGGGTGGTTTTACCCTTAGATAAGAGTGGTTGATTTTCATATACATTTATTTCTTATTACACATTTCCTGAAAAACCGGTTTCTTACCACTTTTAAAGTTGCATATGATTTTATATATTTTTGAGTATGATTGCACCCCACACGGCCCATAGGAGTTGGTTTACAACCTTTTCAGGAATGGAGATTATTTCATTTTTCCAAGGTCCATTTATAACAAAAATTGCAGTAAGAACAACTTTTTATACCACTGCTATTTTTGCAATTCTTCAGATTTGGCAACTTTTTAGCCCCTAAATGGTGGTGATTTATGAAAATTTGCAAAAAAATGAAAAGCAATGCTCATTCTAATTTTTTGCGACGAGTAATTTGGTATAAAATACGTACAGACATTCTTTAAGTGACCCTATAGAAAAGGGTCCAAAATTGTAATATCTGGACTATTAGCTGGCCATCTTATAGTGCCATAGCGTTCAATCCACTGATTGTATCGGCGATTGAGATACTGCACAACTTGACGAACAGCATGGGCCGCGCTCCGTTTTCTTGCCATATTCTCTTGCGATACGTTTCGAGTGGCAATTCTTCTAAATATATGTTCTCAATATCGTTTTCAAAAGGATTAAGATATCTTTCTCCAGTTAAAGATCCTTCATAGAATATTGGCCCGACAATTCTATTGTTAAGCACACCACACAAGACATGAAGAAAAGACCTTCCTTAAAATTTCCTGGGATTTTGTCTTACCCAGCTGTGCGAATTGCGTCGGTTAAACATTCCCGATGTAGTGAACATAGCTTCATCCGTCCAAAGGATCGTTTAAAACAGGGTAGAATCTGCACTGAAAGAACGTGATATGGAACATACTTAAAATATTTCGTAGACCGTAGCCGTAGACGAAGGTCTACGGCCTACATTCGGTGTGACCATCCCCAACAAGGGTTAAACACGTGTGATCGGATTGGCTGGACCCGGGGTTATTCATTTACTTGAAGGCCTCGTAATTTTAAACCAACCAAGCTTAGTAGTCATATCTAACAGGACTAAGCTAATACTTTTTTGAAAAAGCATGCTGCTTTATTCAATTTTTCCTATTGTTAAGGGTGGTTTTACCCTTAGATAAGAGTGGTTGATTTTCATATACATTTATTTCTTATTAGACATTTCCTGTAAAATGGGTTTTCTTACCACTTTTAAAGTTACATATGATTTTATATATCTTTGAGTATGATTGCCCCCCACACAGCCCATGGGAGTTTTTAAAACCCTTTTCAGGAATGGAGATTATTTCATTTTTCCAAGGTCCATTTATAAAAAAAATTAAAAAACCCTTTTTAAACCACTGCTTTTTTTGCAATTCTTCAGTTTTAACTTTTCACCCCCTAAATGGGGGGATTTGAAAATTTGCAAAAAATGAAAAGCAATGCCATTAATTTTTGGGACGAGTAATTTGGTATAAAATACATACAGACTTTTTTAAGTGCCCCCAAAAAAAGGGGTCCAAAATTGTAATATCTGGACTATTAGCTGGTCATCTTATAGTGCCATAACGTTCAATCCACTGATTGTATCGGCGTTGAGATACTGCACAACGACGAACAGCAGGGGCCCCGGCTCCGTTTGTTGCCATATTCTTTTGCGATACGTTTCGAGTGGCAATTCTTCTAAATATATATTCTCCTCAATATCGTTTTCAAAAGGATTAAGATATCTTTTTCCAGTTAAAGATCCTTCAGAGAATATTGACCCGACAATTCTATTGTTAAGCACACCACACCAGACATGAAGAAAAGACCTTCCTTGGTATTTAATCTCTTGAAATTTCCTGGGATTTTGTCTTACCCAGCTGTGCGTATTGCGTCGGTTAAACATTCCCGATGTAGTGAACATATAGTCTAAGAGCTAGCGCAAAGCTACCTGTATGTATTTTACCAGACTTGAGTTTTTGTATGTTGAGGCCCCTATACCTACCATACATGAGATGGGGAGTCACTAAGCCCAGAGTGGTGGACGCGGCGGGCGCTCAGGTAAGACAGGAAAAAATTTTTTGACGAATTTTAAATTCATTTGCCAGTTGCCGTTTTGGTGAAAATAAATTATTATTAATATCGGAAAATAACAATGGCAGACCATTATCACGCGTTCAACATTCTGGCAGACAGTTTTGAAAGTGTTGAAAAAAATAAAATTTTGAACATTGACATATTTATTCTTTAGAGTCTTAAAAAATTATTTTCATCGGCAGACTTTTTCATTGAAAGACTTCAGCAAACAAAAAAAGACTTATACAACATGGTTAGATGTATATGTCTTACATCAATGATTTTACTTTATTAATGTTTTTATGGTCATTTACATTTAATTTTTTTAAAAAATGGAATAAAATTTATAAGTTTGATGATACAAAGTAAATACATTCGTAAAGAATCTTAAATATAAAGTTGTGTTGCAAAAAAACAAATCATCATTTAAATATTTAGTTTTTTTTTTTATTTAAGAAACAATGAACAAAAAATAATTTAAAAAAAAAAAATCATAGCATTAAAAAGTGTATATTTTTCTATTGTTTAAAATCTTCATTCGTCATCATTATCGGAGTCAAGTATGGCGTTGTGTGATTCGTCTTCATCATCCATTGAATCGGATTCTGTAAAAATAAAACGTAAATTATAGAATAAAAGAAATGTGTAAAGTGTTTCAAAAATATTTAGTAAAGAATTAATTATGACAAACTTACCAGGGATCTTGGAGATTAAGTCACTCACAGAAGTTGGAAGTTGATCTCCTTCGAACCATTTAAAGACAAATTTGTCTTCTTTTTCAATCCAACCGTAATCTAATGGATCTAACGTGGTGGGTTGCTTTTTGTAAGCATTTTTCCAAACAGTTGAAATATAATGCGCTCTTCGAAGTTGCTGATAAAGCTCACTCTTACACGGTGGTATTGAGCTTGCATCAAAATTCACTATTTTCTTGGTGAAATTTTCATTAACGTCGGAAGCTTTATAATTACTGACGAAAAGTTGGTACCTTCCATCATCAACGTCAATAGATTTTTTTGCATTGTAGAGCTGGCATGTAAACTTCTGAATACTGTTAAATACTTCGTTTAGCTGATCTTCTGTTAAATTTTCTTCACCAAGCATTGCAAATGCTTGTTGGAATTCCACATTTTTTTTCAGCAAAGTAAAAGGTCTTTTCTTTCCTTTATTAAAGAAAGCCGGATTGAAATCACACCCAGTGAACGCATGAAAGCCGATTAAGCTTTTGGCTAATAATTCACCAAGCTCATTATAAATTTTTGTGACGTCAATGTACCTTTCATTGTTTCCTGTTCCATTGAGCATCCAAATATTAGAATTAGAATTTTGTAATTGTTTCATGTTTCCAATCATTATGATTAAAATATCGGTATCAGAGGCTCTAATAACAATATTCGACCGCTCACTAATATTACAAGCATGGTAGATAATCTTGGTATCAGCTTCTTCATGTGAAGGGCAGCATAAATTTTCAACAACACTTGATTGAATCTTGTCATCAACAACTTGATACGATTGACAATTTCGGAAATTTAAAAAAATTTGTCGGTTACCCAAAAATGATTTTATTTCCTCACTACACCAATGATTCGTAAAAAAATCTACCAGAGCTTCCTTAAATTTAATATTCTTCAATTCTTTTGCAAAATCTGATGGTCGCACCTGTTCAGGCCCCGAAATTGTGTAATCAATCAGCGATGCTTCATGACGTAGACATCTTTCGCTATCTTTTATTGATGGGAAAAAATATTGGTCAAAGATTACATCAATTCTCCGAGTGGAATATTTTGACACCATCTGCAAAAATTTCTTAGAAATACTCCCAAATGTTTTGGGAACTTCTTTCATAGAATGGAGGATAAAATATCCATCAATTAAGAATATATCTGTAGAACGTGGTGGTTCCTGATCAATAGTTGGTTCAAGGCATTTCACAAGAACAGATTTATCAGTTTTACAAAAACCACCATCTAGATGACATAAAGCCAGAGGTACAGGAGATATTGGATATGCTAAAGTTTTGAGAACATCAATTTGATGGTCCATAGAAATTCCCAACAAACGCCCGAATAAATCTCGCTGTAACTTGATCTCTTGCTGCTTACCTCCAATTTTTACAGTCTTTTTCTTTGCAAGTTGACTCGAAAAGTTGTGCAGTGGTGTCTTTTTGATGGCTTTCTCAAATCTTTTTGGATCAGATATACATTCAGATATAAAACACGTTCGTAGGTCTTCACCAATTTTTTGGATATTTAAAAGAAATTCTTCGACTTGAGATGATGCAGCTTTACCTGAACTTATGTTAAACAATTGATCTGGCGGTAAATCCAAGCTGAAGGGATTCACATATTGGTCAAATGAGTTGATAAATTTTTCAAGCTGTTGACAACTTTTCTTAATATTATGTCGCTGTAACTCTGCTGAAATATCTTGTTTTTTGGTAATTCCTAACTCATCCAACACGTGTGTAATTATACTTGAGCGAATGTCGTGACTCCTTGCCCACCGTTGGCGAGCTGAAATCAAATGAGTCAGATGTGTAATACCAGTAAGTGTTCTTGCAGCATCTGCATTTATAGTCTGCTCTAATGTAAGATCGATTGGCTGTCTTGAGAATGGCTTACTGGTACGCTTGATTCCAAAAAATCCTTTTTGAAAGTCTTGCTCTAAGCCCGGATGAGTAGTGGGAACTTTGGTTAAATTATAATGGTATTGGACAGTCCATTTAGCATAATTTTGATGGTTACATACAAAAAATAAATTTGTTATTTTTGGTAAAGTGTCTAAATACAATTGAAAGTCACCAATACGAATGCTCCTGCTCAATTGTAAATAATGATCAACGAGCTTGATGTAAGTCATATAAAATTGAGCAGTTTTACCATGTTCACCATTTAATGTTTGCTGTTCGTAAATAGCGTAATCATTACAAAGCTCTTTCAAGCTTTCATTGTGAATAAAAAAAGTATCTTCTTGACAACTCTGCAATCGATCAATCTCTTCGATGATATCTTCTGAAATTTGAATGTTTTTCTGTGTTAAAAAAGACCTAAAATGCATTATTTGTAGTCCTAAAGCCATCATTGGATGTAACCTTTTACAACGATTAAAATGTTTGCCCTCAATGAAACTTGAAACAGATCCACTAGCAAGCATTTCGCTTTCAACCATGATGGTTGATAAGCCGCAATCATTGATAACTTTTCCGATGGCCTTAAAGTACGACATCATTATATGAAAAGCACCCAAGTGTATAAATAATTTTTTGAAGGTATTACTTTCGGTTGCTTGAATTTGCAGTGCAATCTTTGCAATAGCTAAATCATAAGTTACTTGCATGTACTCTTGATTCAACTCTTGTAAGGCGGACATGCATTGTTGCATTGTTGCCAAAACGACTGCATTGTTTGTTGGTGAGTGATTAATCGGAGTTAAATATGAAATCAATTGTCGCGGAGTGTCATCAATCATTATTCTACTGTTAAAACCAGTCCACATAGGGGTATTTGACAGTCCCAAAGCATGACTTAGCATTAAAATATTGTCAATCCGCTTGTAGAGGCTTCCGTGTACGATTATATTACCCTCTTCTTCACTTTCAGCTTGAATATTACTGGTTTTCTTGAGTTTTTTAGCACATTGTGGTAATTCAACATCAATTTCTGTGAAAGATCGTCTTCTAGGTCTACTACCTGCATGTTCTTCTCCATTTTCTTCTTCTTCTTCTTCGTCTACATTATCGTTTACGAGATTGGGATCAATATTTTGATACATTATTCCAACTGTATCATGAAGAGTGTCTTTTCCATCCTTTGTTTCAACAAATCGGTCATAATTGTCATATGACATACCTGCCACCAGGTTTTCTTCTTTATTAATTATCTCTGGACATATTTCAGTACGTGAAACTGTTGAAAATGTTGCTTCTGTTTCAAGCTCTTCGATTGCAGTATAACTTATACAGTGACCGTAACGATTTATTATATCGACAACCTTACGACTGCTTGTAATACTTTTTAAAGTAATGCCCAAACAGATGTGTTTTGAGGTCTTTATGTTTCCATTGTGAGTCATATATATTACATCCTGTGACAGAGATGATACATGATGCTGGAAAGTGTCGCAATTCCGTTGTTTACGATGATAACCTCCAAGAACCGACGAGAAAAATTGAGAAATCATGGGTGGTGTAGTACATTCACCTTTTATTAGTCGTTGACTAGTCAAATGATCGGGTAATTTGTTTCTTTTTATGCCCAAAATTTCCGCTCGTAAAATGGCTGCGGCTTCTTGCAATACATCTTGGTCTTTTAAGTGCGCAAAAAGTGATTCATCAATTATTGAAACACCTATAGGGGCAACAACTTTTTTTTTTCGATACCAAAATTTGAACTTTATCTGCAAATTTCTTATGAATTTTTTCTTCTAAATAATGCGTGGTAAATATTGAAGATGCGTCAGAGCCTCCGCTTAGTTCTTTAAACATTTCGAAATACTCTTTATGTAGATAGCTCAAAAAATAACAACGTCCTCGCTTAATGATATTTTCTTCTATTAAGTAACAAATTTCTTTGTAAACTGTTTCATGGATTTCTCGGGAAACGTGCCATGAAGTACGGACAGGACTTTTTACCAGTGATTTTTTTTGATTTCTGAAATTTAGCCGGCAGACATCGTGATAATATACGTGAGATGAAAGAATACTTTGTATTTTCATCAAAGTTTCATTATAGATTTCGGTATCTGGCTTAAAGTTTGATAATATACTTTTTTCAAATTGATTCTTATTTGTAGTACGCAATGGCTCATTTTTAGATCGATTTTGTTTCTTTTTTTTATTACAAAAAAAACATAAATTCACGTTAGATGAAACGACTGGATCGGAAGCTTGAGCAGTCGGTGCTCCTTCTGAAACTTCAGATGGTCTCTCTTCCAACGGCTGTTCTGCTTCAGCCTCAATTTCTTTAGCTGCTTCTTCTGTTTCAGGTAGGCTCACATCTTTTACCAGGGGATCATATACTGCTGTATCACTTGTTATTAAATTATCAGATGATGTGGATGGCTGTTGAATTTCAGACGAAGACGTACTGGGTTGTGGAAGAACTTTTTTTTTAACATCTGTCGAAAAAAATTGTCTTTTCAGAGCTGTAAATGTTTTATAACAACTACTATGATATCCCGAGTCATACATTTCGTCCGGTAAAACAACATCGTTATATTTCAATTTATGAAATTTACGTAACCTCAAAATCTTTCGGCATTTTGATATAGTTTCTTCTGAAAATAATAGTACTTTATCAGTTTTTACCGTATCACAAAAAACACACTTCACTTCTTTTTTGTTATCCGACATAATATCAAATATATTAATTATATAAATGACAAATTAACGAAAATAAATAAAGCAACACTATGTATTTTATTACATACGCAAAACACGAAGTCACTGGATGAGAATTCACAACTATACTGTAAACATCTGGCAGTAACCGTTAGAGTGGGAACCACAAAATACGAAAGGAAAAAAGAAATGTCAAGTTCGTGTATTTCGTTGGCCGCAGTGTGGAAATGTGGCAACGTAAGATCTCGGGTGGGCCGATAATCGCACCCTATTTTGTCGACAGGTTTTGTGATTCATTATGGCTGCCTTTTATTTATTTTTAAAAGTTGTCATTTTATTTTACATTTTCTAATATTATTTTATTAAATAAGTAATCTGAAGTGCCGGAAGAAAATGATTCTTAATTTTTGTTTAATAATGTTATAAAAGAAAAAAATATGTTGTTTTTAGTACAGATGAAAATATGTTATTTGTGTGTTTGTTTTCTAAAGAAAAGATTCAGTTAGATTTTAGTAATTTCAGATTACCTGCAAATAAAATAGATATTAGAAAATGTACAATTCAGGTTTTTTAGTTAATAAAAGTACCTATTTTTATGTTAAAACCCAAAAAATCTTAAGCAAAAGTTTTATTGTTACTACATTTTTTTTTTAAATACAATATACAACAAAATAAAATAATACATAAAATTTTACACTTGAAAATAACAATTTTTAATTTTATACAATTTCTAATTAACAACATTACTTATATATTTTCAAAGAGTTATCTTCAGTCCAGATGCCAAGATTCACATCTACGTATTATTCATAAAAAAAATTATTAATGTACCTAATATTAATTACTTAATAACCTCTTCTTTTTGCTGTGCCATACTCTATTTAGAGTGTAGGCGCCCTCTCGTACATATCTGTGTTGCGTACCAACTGCTTTTACACAGATATGGGTACCACCGGCTTAACGTGCCTTCCCAAGCACATGAGAGAGGGTTGACTGGGCAGAAATACTACACAGTGGTTTGCCATTGCCATCTGTGAGGTGACGAGCTATGAAAAAGTCCAATGGATAATGTGGGATTTGAAACCCGGGTCTCCACGGTGAGAGGCTGGTACACTGCAACTACACCAGCTCGACCACCTTAATAACTTACCAAACTCAATGTACTCCAAAGGGAAAAAAAAGTTACTATAATTTAAAATATCCAAGATGTTAGCTACTCCTTTACCTGCAAAATAAACAAAATGCAATGTTAGTATTTAATACATTGTCATTAATGATTTTACCAGAGGATAACTGAAAAATAAAAAAATAAAAATTTTAACTACTCATGATCTAATGTAGGTGAAATAAATTGTAAATAAATAGAAATAATAAACATTTTTCACTAAAAGTAAATAGGTACGAACACATTTTATTACACTTCCAAAAATACTGCAAAATCAAACAAGCCGTAACCAGACAAGACCAACAATATGACAATATCTAACTCTTTTGACAATTATCCAATATATCAAGATTAAAGAAAGGTAAAAATAAATAAAACACGTAATCCAAGCTTATTAGTCATATCTAACAGGACTTTAAATCTTTCTTTTTAGTTCATTAAGGAGCCTATATGCCCAAAGAAACTGTACCTATATATATATATATATATATATATATATATATATATATATATATATATATATATATATATATATATATATATATATATATATATATATATATATATATATATATATATATATATATATATATATATATATATATATAAAGATTCTAAATTCTTGGGGATTCGGTCTAGGGCTGAAGTAAAACTCTTTTTTTACTAAACGCCGAGCTTTCGGAAATTTATTTTTTCCTTTTTCAAGGCTACAATATAAAGAAAAATCTTTTACAATCAAAAAATTAATCTACAAATGCAACTTATTGTTTTAAAACGATAAAAAATATATAATAAAATATAACAATAAAACTTACGTGCAAAGTGAGTTTTCTTAAGGCTAGAGTCATTATAAGAAACATAATCAATTTATTGTTTTACATCTTAGTGCTCATAATTTTTGAATTTAAATTTTTTAACATTTATACATTCTAGTGTTTTCTAGAACATCTTGAAAATACTGTTAAGTTAATACATATCGAAATCAATAGCAGTAGTGGTATTATCAGGACAACATTCCTTTGTAGGGTTTTTTTCTTTTTTTTGTTATTTCGTCGAAAAAATATGTATAAAGTGTGCATGTCGGAAATTTTACAGAAAATTCTTTTAAAATTATTTAGGATTTTTTCTTTCTTTATATTTTATTATACAATTATTATAAAAATAAGGATGGATACAAAAAAATTCTTTCTAAATTAATTATCGTTTTGTTTTAAGTTTTCTAATAGGCTAGAATAAATTATGCTTAGATCGTCAATATCTTTTCTTTTATTCATGCAACAACTATCCAGGAAAATCTCCACCATTTCTAAAAACTGTCTTTTGTTTTTGTTCTTTTCTGTATTAAGTACCTTTGCATTAGCAAAATCTATGTTATGATTGGTCATAGGACATGTTCTGATAGGGTACATGTTTTTTTATTGAGTCTGCAATCGCTCTTATGTCTGGTAATGCGTTGCTGTAAAACAGTGGAAGTTTGTCCTATATAGTTACTGTTGCATTCTATGCATTGAAGAGAGTAAACAACATTCGATTTATTTAAATCACTATCTGTATCTTTTAGCCTGGAAAAAGTGTTTCCAATTTTAAAATTTGTTTTCCACTTATTTTAAGGCCTGTATGTTTAGTTAAAATTTTTGCTAATTTGTGAAAAGTTTCACCGCAATATGGTAGTGAAAAATAATAAGAGGGTTGATTCTCAGTTGATAAGGCACTAATATTTCGAGAAATGTTAGTTGGTTGGTTATTATTGGATAAAACAGATGAGCTTTCTAGAGAAATAGCCAAACTGTGTTCATTGTTCTGAAGATTGTTAACTTCTATTGTTCTATTGTTATTATTTAAATTATTAGTATTTATAGAATTATTTAAAAATTTATTAAGTAAGAATTTTGGATAGCCATTGTCTAATAAGATAGAGTAGAGCTTTTATGTTTTTATTAATATATGATGGATGACAAATTTTTGTATTCTGTTTTTTAATGCTAGAATAAGATTGATTTTCATTTTTTTGTGTGGTATGAATGATAATTCATATATCTACCAGAGTATGTTGGTTTTTGATACCAGTCTACCTTTATTACATTGTTTTCTGTCCTTATTAGTTTAGTGTCTAAAAGGGACACTGTTGTTTGTTTCACGTTCTATAGTGAACTGAATTTTGTTGTTATAGCTGTTGAAAATGTTAGTATTTCTTCAACGCCATTGGTAGGAACAGAAGTTACAATGTCGTCGACATATTTTTTTAAAAAAGGCAGCTGGAAACTTAATTTTGGGATACATTCTTCTAAGCAAAAAAAAGTCATTCCATAAACACTATTGTGAAAGTGCTAAAAATAGAGTATGAAATTTTTGAAAAAAGCTCTCCATAGTGACTGCTAAAATAAAAAAAACACAATATACAATAGAACAATAGAAGTTAACAATCTTCAGAACAATGAACACAGTTTGGCTATTTCTCTAGAAAGCTCATCTGTTTTATCCAATATAACCAACCAACTAACATTTCTCGAAATATTAGTGCCTTATCAACTGAGAATCAACCTCTTATTATTTTCACTACCATATTGCGGTGAAACTTTTCACAAATTAGCAAAAATTTTAACTAAACATACAGGCCTTAAAATAAGTGGAAAACAAATTTTAAAAATTGGAAACACTTTTTCCAGGCTAAAAGATACAGATAGTGATTTAAATAAATCGAATGTTGTTTACTCTCTTCAATGCATAGAATGCAACAGTAACTATATAGGACAAACTTCCACTGTTTTACAGCAACGCATTACCAGACATAAGAGCGATTGCAGACTCAATAAAAAAACATGTACCCTATCAGAACATGTCCTTATGACCAATCATAACATAGATTTTGCTAATGCAAAAGTACTTAATACAGAAAAGAACAAAAACAAAAGACAGTTTTTAGAAATGGTGGAGATTTTCCTGGATAGTTGTTGCATGAATAAAAGAAAAGATATTGACGATCTAAGCATAATTTATTCTAGCCTATTAGAAAACTTAAAACAAAACGATAATTAATTTAGAAAGAATTTTTTTTGTATCCATCCTTATTTTTATAATAATTGTATAATAAAATATAAAGAAAGAAAAAATCCTAAATAATTTTAAAAGAATTTTCTGTAAAATTTCCGACATGCACACTTTATACATATTTTTTCGACGAAATAACAAAAAAAGAAAAAAACCCTACAAAGAATTTGTCTGATAATACCACTACTGCTATTGATTTCGATATGTATTAACTTAACAGTATGTTTCAAGATGTTCTAGAAAACACTAGAATGTATAAATGTTAAAAAATTAAATTCAAAAATTATGAGCACTAAGATGTAAAACAATAAATTGATTATGTTTCTTATAATGACTCTAGCCTTAAGAAAACTCACTTTGCACGTAAGTTTTATTGTTATATTTTGTTATATATTTTTTTATCGTTTTAAAACAATAAGTTGCATTTGTAGATTAATTTTTGATTGTAAAAGATTTTTCTTTATATTGTAGCCTTGAAAAAGGAAAAAATAAATTTCCGAAAGCTCGGCGTTTAGTAAAAAAAGAGTTTTACTTCAGCCCTAGACCGAATCCCCAAGAATTTAGAATCTTTGTATTCAACTAGTCGGTCAAGACTACCCTTCCCTATATATATATATATATATATATATATATATATATATATATATATATATATATATATATATATATATATATATATATATATATATATATATATATATATATATATATATATATATATATATATTATATATATATATATATATATATATATATATATATATATATATATATATATATATATATATATATATATATATATATATATATATATATATATATATATAACAGTAATATGTGTCTTTAATTTTATAAGTTTTAAAAAAATCTTATAAAAAATAGTGGATAATTAAACACTAACCGAATTTGGAGAATATATGTATTTTTGACACAATTTTTCTTTTTTAAATATTTCATAGTATATAACAACTGGTAATATTTTTATATTTAGTTTTGTTTTTATAAAAATAAAAAGTAAATGAAATACATTGAGTTATAAAGAATAAAATATTTTTGTTTTTTTTTTTATAGAGTAAAATCATGATGTTTGTCCTTGGAGTCACTTTAATGTATAATGGTAATTAGGTGGCCTCAGGAAAGCATGATATATTTATGTCAAATAAAATATTTTCAACAAAATTTGGAACGCAGCGGTTTCTTAAAACAATAAATGAATAAATCTAGCTTTACTAAATGCAACAATATATATGGCCAAAAGGTTTCCGTAATGGAGTTTTAACAACGCTTTAAACTGAATTTAAACTTAGTTTCTAAGATACTGGTTGTTAAGCTGAAAAAAAGGCTTTTTGTAATTGCTCCAAATACCCTAAAGCCGATTTTCTTAAAAATTGTTAGTGTTTATAAATAAAATTAAATAATTGTGAAAAAAATGTACGCCACTAATTTTTTCCCAAAGAAAAACAAATTTAACAACAGAAAATCTTAAAACTTTGATAATTGTGAAGTGTAAAGAAGATATAAATAGGAATATGTTTTATCAGACGAAATAAAAAATAATAATAAGTTCCAGAAAGGTGTAGTTACTAAGAAAATTATACTTAAACTGCAAATAAATTTATTTAAGGATTAAATTTAATTTAACCATTAAAATATTTATGTTTTGTAAACCAGCACTGTGGATGAAACACTTGCAAACAAGTACAAGAAACGGCGATGCCGACGGGGTAGACAAGAGGGCAACCGGAACAAACATTTCATTTTTCAAGGAAAAGTAATTCTTTATAAAAGTTTTGCTTACCGAGAGAAAACCATTTTCGATGAAAAAAAATTAAAATTATATACAGGCTGTTTCAAAAGGTAAAAATTCCTTTTTTTTACAAGAATAAAGTACCCTTTTTTCAAAGTTTTTAACAAAATGCTAATTAAGTAAATTGTTTGAAATTATCATATCTTTCGGTATATTGGTTTTCAATAGGTTTAAATAGTAATAATTTTTTGGTCTAAATTTGCATTTCAAAGGAAAGTTTCGAAGGTATACCTTTGATTTTATGTACCTTTAAATATCTTGAATAGGTACTTCACAAATAAATTCTGACAGTGTTATCCAAACCAGACCAACTTTTAAATATTTTATTATTTTTTTCAAATGTTAACAACGTAGCAAAAAATACATTTAATCCAATGATATGGTAAATGCAAATTTTTCATACCGATACGTGATAGAAATATTTTATGAAAGATATGATGGTACCCGTGATCAAATGGGCGGTCTGCAAGCTAGTAAAAAAATTGAGAAACTGTACTGAACTTAAAAAGGGAAAAAATCCTATAATAAAGATGATGCAGCGACTTTATTTGTATTGCAGTCTGTTAAAAAAGACCCCATATTATCCTTGAGTAAACGAGCTACACAACTGCAGGTGGTCCAAAAAAGTACTATTTAAGAAATTTTAAAGCAAAATAAGATACACTCCTAGAAACCGCATATTAACCAAACATTAGAATATGGCGATGATGAAAAAAGGTTGGATTTTTGTTTGTTGGTAGGGAGTAAGATTTTAGGTGGTAATAGGGAATTCCAAAAACTAATAATTTTCTTAGATAAGTCCACGTTTTCGACGAATGGAACTGTAGTATCGCAACAAGTTCGCTATTGAAATAATGTTAATCCTTTCTTCAGAATAGCAACCCGACGTCAGTATTTTAAAAATATGTACACTTGGTGCGCAGTTTTGTACCATGGCATAATAGGCACGTATTTCTTTGAGAATACTTGTAACAAAATTTCTTATTTAAATATGTTAAATACTTTTTTTCGATTATTTGGAACAATTGCCATTGGATTATCGAGGTAACATGTACTTCCAGCAAGATGGATGCCCTGTCCGTTTTGCTAGATAAGCAAAGGACTTCCTTGATTTCAAATTTGTACTAAAATGGACTGGTCCAGTTTTATGGCCCCTGAGTAGCCCGCCCTTACGTTAGCAGATATGTATTCGTGGGTATGTCTAAAACAGTTTGAATGAAACTTTGTGAATTAGGCCTTAAATAATTATTATCATGCATGGTTTCTATTTATCTCATTTTGTATTATTTGCTTTGTTGTTACCATTTGTAAAATTAATAAAATATCCAAAAGTTGATACTGAGGTCTGGTTTGGTTGACACTGTCAGAATGTATTTGTGAATTACCTATTTAAAGGTGATATTTAAACGTATACAAAATCAAAGGAATACCTACAAACCTTTTCAGTGAAATGCAAATTTAAACCAAAAAAATTATTACTATCTAAACCTAATGAAAACCAATATCCTGAAAAATATGATAATTTTAAATAATTTTTTAAGTAGCATTTTGTTAAAAACTTTGAAATAAAGAAAACTATATTCTTGTAAAAGATTTAAATTTTTAACTTTTGGGACATCCTGTATACAATTTTTAATTTTTTCATCGACAATCATATTCTCTCGGCAAGCAAAACTTTTTATTAGAAAAGACTTTTTTTTGAAAAGTGGTAGTCTTGGTCTATTTGCCCTCTTGTCTACCCCATCGCCGGACATACTGTATGTATATGCCTAAAAAATTTTTTGTAAGAAATAAATATAATAAGACCACAACCAAAGTTACAATATATTATTTAATGTTTCTTTGGAGTATACTTTATTTAGGCTTTTACAACACTAAATAGAATGTATGTTTATGTGGACCGCACTATCAATGTTCCCAGTACTTTGCTATTTGTCAAACTGTGGACTAATTTACTTAAATCACATGGTTCATTAGTAGTTTAATAAATTTATTACTGAAATTCCGTTAAATTATCTTGGTAAACTGCATGACCGCAGGCTAATTATACATTTACACAGTAAGCCGCATAACTACTTAGTATCGCAAGTGTATATTTGTTAATGCTTGTTAATTTAAGTTATGAATGACTTATTAAATAAAAATTACAAAATATATAGAAACTATTTTTTTAGTATTTGACAATTACCTTATTTAACCGTGCTGGTTTAATGCTATTTTTAAGCAATGGCCCATTTTTAAATGAGCTATAAAGCTTTTTTTTATTTAGCCATTTAAAATATAAATAAAATAATATAGGTAACAAAACATAAAGGCCATAAAAACAATTTCTTGTAGGTGTGTAGACAGGTATACACAATTAAATTATTAAATTATTTCTGTTAATATTTTTTATATTACATATATTTTACTTTTACAATTAAAATTAGAAGGAGTAATAATCGCTATACTTTAGTGTTTTAACAATTTGGATTTAATTCTTTCATTTTTCCATTTTTTAATTAAGTTCGCAAATTTCTTTTATAAATTTATTTTATTTTCCTTACTATTTTTTTTAGTATTTTACAAATAACTCTTTTAGATTATGTTTCTAGAGGAAGCCTTAGATATGTTTCTGTTTAGTTCTTCTTGAATGACCCACTACTTTTTAATTTTTTTTAATAAAGCTTTTGTTAAATAAAATTTTATCAAACCTAAAGTTCTATTTCTCCGAATAAAAAGCTAAGTATAAAACGTGCATGATTTTGTTGACGAGAAGCAATCATCATAAGTCTGACTCAAACTTTTTACTGAAGCCCTTCGGGGTCATCTACACAGCTGAAAGCGCTGATCTGAAGTTCGTAAATAATTCTCATGTGAGTCGTAAAGCCGTAACGTTGCAACGTTGCAGCTGCCAATATTCGATAGGATTTGACTGATAGATGAGCTACAGTAATAGTTTCAGTCTCATAAATTTAATTTGCACGTACGAATATATTTCTTTACCTGAAAATTAATTTATGGTTAACGATGGTCATTAATAGGATAGTGATTTATATATTTTAAAAGTTAAAACAATGTTATAATCATTAAAGCACTAGCAGGTTGCCTTTTGAAATGTGTATTTTTATGCACTTATTTTTTGTAGCAAAAAGGTATCTAAATATAATTAGGAAAACAATACAAAAAACAAAAAAACATATATTAGCATATTAGCATACAAAGTTGTACTTGAATAAACATGTGGTAAATTTACTGTAAAATAATAGCATAAACCATACTAAAACATAAATCCGCCTAAATACCTAATATTTATTTTAAAAACTAAATACTAGTTTTTATAACTCAATTTGTTTTTTTATTATATCCTTGTACCAACATTTCCACTAAATTTTTTCATTGCAATCAAATTTGGATTCTAAAATGTTTTAAGTTAAATTCCCCACTGCCTCGGTGTATACAGTAGGAGATTTTTTCCTTTTAATAACATATTTACTACCCACTCGGATAAAACTTGATGCCAACCTTGCTGAATGTGATTTCAGTAGGGTATCAAAGGTAAGGTTTAATATCTTACCGATAAACAATGATGTTTGTTTAATAAGTTGACGCTTTTTTCTCTGTTGTTCACTGTGCTCTCCCTAAAGCCCTACTGACGAGACCCGTAAGGCCGGCAAACCGCGTCTAGGAAGAGAGTCATACTGGAAAACATAAAGAACCGGCTGTCTTCTTTAACTGTCTTAAAACTATGTATATATATATATATATATATATATATATATATATATATATATATATATATATATATATATATATATATATATATATATATATATATATATATATATATATATATATATATATATATATATATAATATATATATATTATATATATATATATTATATATATATATATATATATATTATATATATTTAAATGACGTATTCCGTTGTATATTTGTATTTATAATTTTTAAAAAGACAAGAAAAAGGTGGTGTGGTGTGTTAACTGATTTTAAGTTTACCTGAAATTACTTTACAATCAAGCATAGGTATTATTATTTATATTAAAGGATATTAATGCTACACGTTTATCTTTATTAAGTTTTGAAAATACACTTTTGTTTGCGAGTTTTTATTAAGTAATCTTTAAGCATTCAAAAAAAAAAAAAAAAATTAAATTCCATAAATGTAAGAAACAAAAACAACATAGTGTTTCCATTTTTATATTAAAAAATATTTTTTATTAATACTTTAACACGCTTAGTTTATAAACAATAAATTAGGAACTAGGTACATTTAATATTTACTATTTTTTCAATGTACTGAAAAAGCGTAAATTTACCTTAATAATTTTACCACTTTTTGCACTTGTTTTTTTCAATTACCTACTTAAATCTTTAAGAATTCACCAATTTCCTATTTTAAAAGCATCTACCAATTAAACATAATAATAATATTATACGTAATATCATATACCGGGTGACAACGAAATCACTACCCAGCCTTTTATTTTCTTGAATAAAAACATATAGCTTTCAAATGTTAGGATGCTATAATATATCATAAGATGCTAATTTTGGATATTATAACATGTCTCTATCACTTCCGGTTTAACCGGAAACGACATCAACTTTGATTTTTTCAATGGAATACCCTGTATATTTTTTAAAATTTGGATTCTACGAATATATGTGCTAGTTTTTAAGAAAATGGCGATTAAAGATGTCCAAACTACCGCATATTATGCAGTTTTATGGGAAAACAAATAAATGATATAAAAAAATATTATGTTTAATTTAATTTTTTCTCAAAACTCTATCTTCGGAGGTCATAATAAAACTACTTCCGGCTTTACCGGAAGTGCTGCGAAATTGACTTTTCCAATAATGTTACTTCAAAAATTTAAATGCAACACCCTGTATATTTTTGAAATTTGGATTCTACGGTCAGTCCTGATATAAAATCTGTATAATATCCTATACCTATCTTTGTTAGTTTTTGAGAAAATGGCGATTGAAGATGTCCAAACGACCGCATATTATGCAGTTATAGGGGAAACAAATAAACGTTAGAAACATTTAAAAACATTTAATATTTTTTATTTAATTCTAAATTATTTTTTAAGTAACTACTTAAATGAAAAACTAATATTAAAATAACAAAATTGCTCCAAAGAGACGGCCTGAATTATTTTAGGCTTATTAATTTTCTAACATTTATTTGTTTTCTCCTATAACTGCATAATGTGCGGTCGTTTGGACATCTTCAATCGCATTTTCTCAAAACTAACAAAGATAGGTATAGGATATTATACAGATTTTATACAGGACGACCGTAGAATCCAAATTTCAAAAAATACAGGGTGTTGCATTTAATTTTGGTAACATTATTGGAAAAGTCAATTGCAGCACTCCGGTAAAGCCGGAAGAAAGTTTTTATGACCTCTGAAGATAGAGTTTTGAGAAAAAAATAAATTAAACATAATATTTTTATATCATTTATTTGTTTTCCATAAACGCATATATGCGGTAGTTTGGACATCTTTAATCGCCATTTTCTCAAAAACTAGCACATATAGGTATAAGACATAATATACATTTTATATCAGAAATGATTCGTAGAATCCAAATTTTAAAAAATATCAGGAAAAAATCAAAGTTGATGTCGTTTCCGGTTAAACCGAAGTGATAGAGACATGTTATAATATCAAAATCAGCATCTATGATATATTATAGCATCCTAATATTTGAAAGCTATATGTTTTATTTAAGAAAATAAGGGCTGGTTAGTGATTTCGTTGTCACCCGGTATTTTAAAAAATACACATATAATATCCAAAATAGGAATAATTTTAACAGGTTCAGTAGTTCTCAACATAAAATTTATCCTGGCAAAATAGCAAAATAATTTTAAAATACAAAATACTTAATTTCCTAAATTTTTTTACTGATCCTACATATGCTAAAAAAATTATAACCGCGTGTTTTCAAAATTGGTTGCGTATTAATCTGTGAATGACGTTAAATTACAATTTTAATGCGAAAGTAAAAAAATGGTTATATACAAATTATAATATCAAAAAATAAAAATTTAATAAATCTTACTTAAACGTAACCTTAATATTTATAAAGTATACAAGCTTGTCGTATTTTACAACAACAAAAAAACATTAAATCAAAAGAAGTTTGACCTAAATACTTGCAGCCGCAATCTCATTCATCGGCCTAAATCCCAAATGTACGATGACGACCCAACATCTCCACATTATTAAAACCGCATTTCTGTAGAGTATAAAAGGCCCACGACAAACCTCTTCCATTTCGCTCTTTAAGCTTTATTCTGTCCCTTTGATTGATCACTCGTCATCTTGGATAAAGACCGTCGTTGCTTTTTATACGGACGTTTAAGTGTAAATTGAACTTGAGGTGTTTTTTTCTTTCAATTCAACTTTTTGTATTTTAGTTTTCTAAATCAATTTGGTCGTTCGTAGACAATTACTTTAAAACATTTTATTCTTTTTCTTTTATTCTGCAGTTTACACTGGAGCCTTTTGTTGCGAGTTCCGATTCTTTTCTCTTAATCGCCAATTCTATGTTTGGCAGAATGTAAAATATGGATATGCTGTTTTAAGTACGCGATAAACTTATATTTGGCTTTAACAGTAGCTCTACACACTCTCTATTAAAGTGTGACAATATAGAGTGCTAGAATCCGATTATAAATAACGTGAAAACACTTTATAGCCGATCTTCCTACGAACTATTATCTAAGCACGGTGAAATTTTTAATTTAAAATAAATTAATATAAGTTCGACAAAGGCACTCTTGCAAAATGTCTCCTGCTCTCCAAACTGCCACGAACTAAAGTGATGTTCCCCAGTGTATCTTCATCGCTTTCTCTTTCTATTTTTTTTAACGTTATAAAACAGTTATCGAAACACCGCAAGTCACAAAACCGTATTACCACCGATCTGACTTGGAATACTTTCCCCAATCACTAGACCCCTCTTATATACCCGAGATTAGTAGCGGGTTCAACTATTAGTGAATTAAAAGGAACCTCTTAAATATTAAACTAAAATTTAATATTTAAAGTTAAATTAAATCGAAAAGGAAATTTAAAAAAATTATATTTTTAATAAGCAAGTAACTAAATTTAGTAGTACACAGGAAACTATACCATTTCTTTCTTAAAACTAAAATTAAGTTCAAAATGATGACTTAAAATAATATTCTCTGGGAACCCACTTTGTACAAACAAAGAAAACAATTAAAACCCTAAATTCTCTAGAAATAATTTCTTTAACAAAAAAGTCAATTAGTTTAATTCTATTGGTTAAAGGTATCATTAGAAAGGAATGTCTTTTTTGTCAGTTTTCGTTCAGCCTACTAAATTTTACCCGCCGGCTGTAGCATGGTATCGGCATGCTACTTAGGACGCTTCTACGAACCATGGTTACCTGGGTTACCAGGGTTAAATGGTAACATGTAGCAGGTGTAGCAGGTGGTAAAAGAGCTTTTTCTCGCATGAAGGGGTACCACCCCACTTACCCTGAACGTCTGATCGGACGTTTTGAGTTTCGTTTTCCTTCTTCCTCTTCTTTCTATTTCTTTTTCTCTATCAAAAAATTTAGAGAAAAAATATGATGTTACTCCAGAAAGTTAAGTATTCTGGAGGTACAATACCCATTTAGTCGGATTTCTGGGTGAGGGATGCATTTAGGGAGTCACCATCGAAATGTCTGTTATCATATACAAATATATTGGTGCTCAACTTCAACGTAAACTCTGTTCACCATTATCTTTAATCTTTTAAACTCCACATACTACTTCTTACCGAAACCCAAATTAGTTCCAAAAGATCAACCACCACTTTTCCCAGGTCACAAACTCATTTCATCTTTTCGATTCTATGACGGTGTATGTGCTTATGTTAGCAACGATCTGGTAGACCTGATATTCTCTGCTTTAAACTTACTTTTAGATCTTCTAGTAAATATATCTGATGTATATAATACCTGTCTTCATCTGACAAATCACACACTGAGTTTCATGACTTTCTTTTGATATACACTGACACAATTATTTCCCAGTTTCCATTGGCCCAAGTAATCATCCTTGGAGATTTAAATGTTTACAATAAGGACTAGTAAGGTTCTACAAAATCTGTCTAATAAGGCAAAGCATCCATAATTCCAACACCCTGGATCTTTTTATTACTTTTAACCCTGAACTTTACCAAGCATCAGTAACTGATTTTCTTGGTCGATCAGATCATGGGTTGGTCAATCTATACATTTGAAGGCAACTGAATATATACCTCCACGCACTCTCTGACAATACAACTCGGCCGACTGGGATTGTCTGAGAGATTTTTTTGCCGCCTATCCTTGGAATTCTACCTGCTTTTACACTCACGATCCCTCCAAAATTTGAAAATAACTTACCGAAACAATTACACTGGGCATTAAAGTCTATATTTTCCATACCAAAAAGGACTCCAAACGTCCAAACCACAAACCGTGGTTTTCTAAGCCCTGTGACAAAGTCACAAAAAGGTTTGTTTAAAACCCTAGTCTTAAAAACCGAGAGACTAGCATCCAAGCAAGAAATCAGTATAAGCAAACTATTTCAGAAGCCAAAGACCGTTTTAACTATCAGATAAAAGTTAAGTTCTCTCTTATGCTCAAATAGCAGTAAGTCCTTCTGGTCATTTGCCAAAAACATTGGTCTAAACTTTTTCACCAATTTTTTTATTCCCAATATTTAAAGATGAAATTGTTTCTACCTTCAAAGGAAAGGCCTATTTGCCCAACAATTTGCTGCCAATTCTACCCTCGATGCTCCCGTTAATCTTCTCCTTCTAACAGTTGCCCCTGTTCCTTTTACAATGCCCGATATCATTTTTAAAATCAAACAGGTCAAGCGTATCCTTTCTACTCTTAATACCAAAAAAATATTTGTTCTGGATGGCATACTAGAACAATCGTCTTGAAAAATGTGCTCCTGAACTTTCTCCCATATTAACTTGCCTCTTTCGAATCTCTTACGACTCGGGCATTTTTCCGAAGAGCTGGAAAGCTGCACCTGTGCAACCTGTCCTCAAGAAAGGATGCGAAACTGTCCCTTTTAACTATAAACCTATATTCCTTTTTTCAGATGTTTGTAGGGTAATAAAAAAATTAAATAATTCTCAAATATTGAGGTATTGGAAAAAATACAAAATTTTACATGACAGACAGTATAGATTCCGCCACAGAAGATCCACAGCTGATCTTTTTTCCTTTGTCTTTTACAACTAGAGCAAAACCCTTGAGTTTCTTGGTAAATCCCAGATTATTGCATTTCACATATCCACAACTTTTAGGTCCGGCATGATGAGCTTCTTAAGAGTCCATTCGCAAAAAGTGGATCCAATTTGGGGTTCCGGGCATAATGTTTTTCTCAAAAACGGTATAAGTTATCGATAATTTTCAAAAATTATATGAAAGTCAACACTTAAATCTAGGCTTCTGCTGTAATAGTTTTTTAAATTTGGATTTAGTTTTTAATATTTCCTTAAGTAAAAGTCACCCTAAAATCGGTAATGTTTAGATACTATTTTCTCTTAACTTGACTCATATTTTAAAAATCCGCTACAGCACAGGCATAGATTATTTCCTTACCTGTAAAATGGTGTATAATTTATGTCATTTAAGTGAAAAATAGTTACCGGAAAACGTTATCTCCTGTAGGTTTGCAATCGGAAACAACATTGCATCGATACACCGAATTTGGAAGAATCTAAATAAAATATAATATTTTAAATACGGCTATACGAAAATTGTAATGTGGGAGTTTGTTAGTCTCCGCCCACCGTGTCCACGTCCTTTCGCCAGACCCCTAAGGTGTAGCGTAAATGCACTCTTAACAAACTTCCTTTCTACGGTTTTTTACCTAAGCTTTGTTTTTGGCTCTCCAGTTTTCCTTTGAATTAAAGTATATCAATCATTGTAGATGGTCATTCTTTTAGCTTTTACCAAATTAATGCATGGGTGAAACAGGGGTCAGCACTGGCACCATTTCTAGTTCTTCATCACATCAACGATATTCTTCCTTTCTTCATTAATCCTATACATAGTTTTGCTGAAGATAGTACCCTTTACACTAATATTTTATTGCTTAATCGACCCTGTAATTCTGATAAGAAAATTAAGAGCAAGTCAATGTAGATATCTCTTTCACAAGACCTAAAACTAAACTTGGATTGTGGCACTAAAAATCTTGTCCAATTTAATGCCTCCAAAACACAGTCATGTTCCCTATCGCGGAAGAAGTCTGCCATTGCTCATCCGTTACATATGAGGGGCCAAGTTGTTCAGAACAAAGAATCGTTTAATCTTTTGGGTGTTACTTTTAAGAGTAAGCTCAACTGGCACAAACGCGTTACATCCATAACCTCAGCAGTTTTAAAAAGCTTGGATAATTTTTCGAGACAAAAAGTATTTTTCTCCTTCCAATTTGTATACTCTGTCTGTATCCCAAATCAAACCCTCTTTATAATATTGTTCTTATATCTGGGAAATGGGGTCTCCCACAACACTTAACATTTTTGATGTCATTCAAAGAAGAGCTGTTCGTCTTATTAATGATCCCACACCCACAAAAATTCTTGCTTGTCTTGCCCACCGAAGAGCTGTAGGGGATGTCTCTCTTGTGTAGGTGTTTTCACGGCTTCTACTCCAAAGAGTTGGCCAGTATAATTCTCCTTCTGGCTGCTCCTAACAGGGCAACACGTAGTGTCAATTTTATGCATTCTTTTACAATCCAGCTCAAGAGGCCCTGTACGTCCCACTTTGTTCGTTACTATACCCCAGAGTGTCCAGACTATATAACTGCTACCGGCGGAAGTTTTCTCTTTTCCTCCAAATCTGCAAATATTTAAGTCTCGTGTGGGTAAACTTCCTTTTACCACACATCAGATACACATGGTACGTTAGTACTTAAAGCCGTCGCGGACTGTCTTAAAATAAAGTGATGAATAAAAAGAGATGTCAGTATTATCCACTGTCTCCAATATAATATAAGTTTTATTACTATATTTAAATAAGCCTAATTTTGTAATAAAGTACTAATCAGACAGACCTTAATTATTATAAGTTATGCAAAAATAACAAAAAAAGCATGTCAGATTATAATCAGATCTGTCGTTTGGACTAAGATAATAATTATTGTTTGCAAAGCTATGTGTATATCGTGTAATTTTTTATAAAATATTCCATCATTTTAATGCTTCTTAAAGCATCGATAAATATTTTTTGTTCCTATTTTTCTCTCTCGAATATTGACAAACGGTTTTAATCCATTTGTCAAAATTTGCACCATGTGGTTTTTTATTTTCTCCCAATACTAAACAAACGGGTTTCCTTATTCTTCTAAATTTTATATATGAAAATAAACTAGGGTAGTCTATAAGCCGTACCACTTGTGCTAGTTTTTTTTTTTATCTTAGATTATACTATTTTTTCGTTCAAACATAACAGATATATGCCATTTGGGACCAGATCTGGGAAAGTAAATATTATCGCCATTTGCAATTTATTTTAGATACCTTAAGTTCTATTAAAATATGCTTTAGATTAACATCTGCTGGTACCTAGTTATTTGAGTTTTAAGTCTTATAAAAAAATTAGGAGATAAAACAAAACTTTATTAAAAATCAGGACGCACAGACTTTTGTTTAAAAAAATGGACTGTGCTTTGAACTTAAGCTTAAAAAAAGTATCTACATAACATAATGCCGTAGATGTGATAACCCTCAAAAAATTTAAGATTTTAGGGCATACAGTTGCTTTTTATTTAAAGTAAAGCCAACAACCCTCAGTGGAAAACCCAGCCATAAATAAGTTGCTTGTCAAATATCTATTGTGTTGGCACAGAACCTTTTAAAAGGGTACAGGTTCTGATTACCTACTAATATCAATAGTTTAGGTTAGCTATTTTGGATGCTCAATAACACACTCGAAAATACCTTGACAAACTCCAAACGACTGATGAACTAAGATAAAAAGACTCTGCTTTATATTGAACATCTGCAATTTGCCTTTAACCTACATAAAATACCAAAACGTTGATAGAATAATAAATAAAGGAAATTTTAAGTCCAGACCTACATGCGGGGCGGGTACCCAAAATTTATTGAGTTTTACAAATAACAGTAGCAGGTAAAATGAGAAATCAACGAATTATTGTGGAATATACTGTATGTTTATGTATGTATATATATATATATATATATATATATATATATATATATATATATATATATATATATATATATATATATATATATATATATATATATATATATATATATATATATATATATATATATATATATATATATATATATATATATATATATATATATATATATATATATATATATATATATATATATATATATATATATATATATATATATATATATATATATATATATATATATAAAAAAATAACAGTCATCGTCGTCAAAGGCCAAGCGAACTGAGGGCCAAGAGATCGAAACAGCTTATCCACACTTCCATTTAATTTTAAGGAAGTCGTGGAATCAACGGTCATGGAATGGATCGGGAAGATTACTCTGTAGAGCTTCCTGGGTAACGATGAGTAATTCTACGTAGTAGTGCCGGACCTTACGAGGCCGGTAAGTGGCGTTTAGGGGTTTTCCCGTTCACGTCTTCACTACCCGTGAGGCACTCCTTTCGGAGGCATACTCTGTATGTCTACCGATACGTGGTGGGCGCAACACCCAGCTCACCGCATCGGGTACCCTGTATCATTTCCATAGCATAACCGAAGATAAGCGTTTCGTTCTCTTGGACTCATCAGGAGCACATGCCGATGCAGCCGGCGCGGCCACACTCGAAATCGGAATTGAAGGAAGGGTTGGAAAGGAAAAACCCAACCCAGATATCAATCCGATCCGAGGTGACAACACCGGACAGCATCAGCCATTGCCCGACGCCTGTTCGCGATATTCCATCATTATCAAGAAGTTGCCAGTCCTCCACACGATCCTCTCTTCAGAGTCCGAGGTGGAACTCGCGAAGCGGATCTCGAACAAAACGACAAAACCCGAAGCCATCGGCAGAGTCACCAGCGGGTGCTGGCGGACCATTCGACGGGCCAGGGGAAGTCCTGGAGTTCGAGGTACGAGTCGCGAGATCTTGGTTCCACGGAGGCACGTTCAGGGATGGTGGTTTGGAGTGACGGGTACCCGCAGGTATGACCCCGTTTATGTGGCGAACCAACATGCCGAGGACGA